>CAEGAE010101163.1:0-66594 GCA_903067095.1 Girardinus metallicus | reverse complement strand
TATATATATATATATATATATATATATATTCTCTCCGTTAATAAATCTATAGTTTGGTTTCTGTCAGTTCTAGAAAGAAGAGAGAACAAAGCGAATTTCTCTTTATAATGTCCCATAATTTAATTTGACTTAATAGGAGCCATGATTTAAAATTTTACAAACTTTGGCTCCTATGTACTTTATGAAATATTTCATCCTATTTTGATGTTTGCTCTGAATATCGCCACGTTCTACGAACAAATTATGCAATTTGTCCTGGGAAAAAATTAGAAAAACGAGTGATTGCATTATTTTTTTCTCAGTCAGTTTAACGTTGTACGCAGACTCGTTGACATGGCAACCAAAAAACAACAGCCCCGGGAGCAAAGAGCAAAGATCACGATCAAGTGCATCAGGAATTAACACTAAAAACCCCCACAAAAACATTTCCCACACAAAAAAGGACGTACAAACACCAAACATGACATTCTGTCAGTTGCAGATTTATATTTTTGAATTTTCATTTTGCGATCATTAGGAAGTGACGTCTGAACACTGCGGTGGTTGATTAGCTCCAACTTAAACACCTGAGTATCAGTCAGAAAGTCTATGTGTGTCGCCTTGTTTTTGTATTAATTGAACCAAAAAACTCTGAACTGCGCAGCAAGAGTTCATGTTCAGGTGATGAAAGTTAAGCTAGCATGACTAACCTGCTCTCCAAATTCTTTATATATATTTTTTTAATTAAAAGCTTTTTACTGCCCTGTGTAATGTGATCCCTTTGGACCTTTTTATCTTGCTATCGTTGTGTTGACAATTAATATCAAAACTTTGCGTCCCCTTCTCAGATTCTTTGTTTGATTGTGTCATTTCTCCGACCACTGATATTCCTGACTCAATGTAAAGCAAAAAGCTCATGTAACACCTGTTATAAGTCACGTGATGTCTAATCCACTGAGTGGACTTGCCATTTACGTTTTACAAAGGAATTTTAAAAAGCATTACCTGGCTGCTAATGCTTTGAATACAACGTGCAGCTGCTGCCGAGTTACATAGATGCAGGTAAATAAAGAAAAAAAGGTGCAGAAATATTGGTGGGAACATGTCCACACCAGTCCTTCAGGGAGTTACGCCTATGGTTGGAATCCTTATTGCATCAGATGTTAAAATTGGGAACCCTCTGCAAGATCTGCCGTTCCTGTTAGAAATTCCAGACTCAGCGTTCCTTCTTCTCGTTTTCCTCAGACAGTTCGCTTCTGAGTGAAAATACAACATAACATTCTGAGTCCACATGGTCGGGCTTACATCCTGCGTTCCAAGGATCGGAATCCTCAGTTTTTCTGATCCAAATTCAAAATCACTGATCCAGTCATTCATTCACCACATTGACTCATTTACGCTTTGTGCTGCTGTGAAATGAAAGATACTATTTTTAATAGACTCATTTACTGGAACCCCTCCAGGTGAGAAGTGGCATACATCATGGGATTGTTAGCAATTCATCAAAGAACCAACGCAGAGGAAAACAGCCAATCATAGCTTCACCTTGGGGAATTTACCCTAAACAAGAATATTTCTGAACTGTCGGACTGAGTGACTGTAAAAACCCAGACATGCAGAGGAAAACAGGAAAACTCCAAACCTTTCTGAGGTGTCGAGCCTGACCACTCCACCATCGTGTTGTTGATTGCAAAAAAAAACACATTTAAAGGTGTTTTCTGATTGTTTCCTTTAATAAAGACAATGAACATTTTTTTAAACAGGCACTATTATGTGTTTTCCAGGAAAACAGTGTCATTTTATAGCACAATCAAGTAACTATGTTACCTTCAGTTGTTCTAAAAATTATCTATATATCAAATAGGACTGAAAAAATTTCACTTTGTAATTTAACACCTTGAAATTGGGTCTCTGTCTCTTTAAGAAACTCCTGCTGTTTCTGAAACTCCTTTCACAACTTATTTTTCTTTCTTTTTTTTTTAACCAGCATTGAACTGAGAAGTAGCTCATATGAGCTCAGGTGTTTTCTAATTGCTACTGGCTAGTCTGAAGGAGCTGAGTGGGGAATTCAGTGCTTTGCACAACCGAATGGTTGCCACGGGAGATTAAAGGGTTTCTCAAACATGCATGAAAGAATCAAAGCAACACTCCAGGTATGTTTTTGATGAATGGATAACATTCTAACATGATGTGGAGCTCCAAAAAGTCAATTTTACATCTTTAAGGCCACAAAGACTTGTGGCTTTTCTTGGTCCACCATTGTTGTGTTTTTGTTTCTTCTGGTGTAAATCAGAAAAGCAAGTACAGCGAGTCTGAAGGTCTATAGGGGGCGATATTTGCTCAGAGGTAGTAAAGCATTCACCTGTAGCTAAGCGAGACATTTCTGACATACTTTCCTTGCAAATGTGCTGATATAACAGACTCTCAGATCAGAGTAGCAGACAGATGGAAAGCATACTTGCTGTGCCTTGACAGCCGTTGAATATACTTATTTATAAAACTTTTTCAATTGACCGTGTCTGCTTGGAGCTTTGTGAAAATGTTCATATAGCTGTTACTTCCAGTGTTTATCAGCTCCTGCCCTGACGAGTTCCCCTCCTCCGTCTCTGGCAGTTGGTGAATAGGCCTGGGAAACTAACACAAGGGTTTTCCTGCTGCTTTAATGGTTTCCAACCAAGCTGTATAGATTTCACAGGGACACAAAAGCTGAATAAGGCACAACAGAGGAATGATTAAAAGAAAACAAGGGAAAGTTTCTGTTCAATTGCTGGACTCTATCTTTTCTATTTTTATTTTTAAACAATCCAGTTTTTTAAAAACCCTTACATATAACTTGTTTCAATAAAGTTCATTATTTGTACCCTTAATAGACAACGGGAAGAGAAGAGGAAACGTCTCAGCCTGATGCAGCCACTGCCGCCCTTCTGCATCGTCTCCCAGATTCCAACTATTGTAAGACGTCTGGCTCTGTTGAGCTTCCCGTTTTGTAAGTTTCGTTGTTGTGCAAGAACTTGAAAATAAAGTCTTGACATTTATTTTACATGTGAATGCAGAAATTGCTGATTTACCATTCAAGCATTTTTTCCAAACAATGATCCGCTTTAGTGATGTGAGGTTTGGCTCCTTTGGCTCTTAATTTGCTTTTGTAGAGCACTGACTGCAGTTCATGTAGGAAAATCTGTCTGGATGTGTAGTCAGAGCTAAGTATGGTGGACTATGATGTGCTTCACTTCCTTTGTAGTTTCATAATCAGATTTTTCTGCCATTACATCCAGATTTTTCTGGTAGTTATAATGTACGTCCCATGTCAATAACGTAAAAGTCGGATGAAATGCGACACAACTGTTCAGACTGCAGACGCTTTGAAATATATCGCATAACTATCCGACTGAGTTCCACATATGGAAGTGGCTCAAATCAGAATTTTTGGAGGTGAAAAGATCCAAACTGAGGCGTTCAGACTGCCCTGAAAAAGTCAGATGTGGGTCGTGTTTGCCTGCTGTGTGAACGCAGCCTAAGTTTCTCTACATTTGCTGCTGCGAGACATAAACTCGTTTAATCGAGTCCTGCAGCTTCTTCTACCTCTCCCTGTGTATCGCACACCGCCATCCTCTCTCAACTTCCTCTAATCATTTTAACTTGCACAGTAAATCCCTTCGTGGTTTTGGATTCTCCTTGGCGCAGCACTTCTCAGTCCAGCACAATTAGGGACACAGTGAGGTCACCACTCGATCTGTGTCTTACAGTCTATAATATCGGTCATCTGTAATGCTGCTGAGTCAGGATATTGAACTCATTGACAGAAGAATTTACACCTCCACATGCTTCTTCTGACAACTACACACCTCAGTGTGTTTGATTTTAATTTGTTGCGTCAGACCAACACAAAGTAGCACCTGAATGCTACAACATCAATAAACAGTTTCAATTCCTCTGAATGCCAGGAACATGTGGGTAAATTGACAATAAGGTTGAATTTGAATTGCGTTCATTGCTTCGTAGAACATTTTTTGGTGCAATTACAGCTGCACCTCTTTGGGATGCAAGTCTCAGTTCTGCAAATTTAGGCAATTAAATATTACCCATTTGCAAGCTAACGCAAGCTCTTCCCGCTAAATAGACAATTTTTGCGTTTCCGTTACAAATGTGCGTAAAATTTTTGTCAATTTTGTAATTGAGGCGCTTCCATTAAAAAGAAATGAAGTTAAAATCACATGCAAATAAGTTTGTTCACCTGATAAATAAAAAAAAGCAAGCTGCACCATCATCCTCCCACCACTTCCTGTCGTCTTCGTCTTTTCCAGCAGTAGTAACATCCGGTTGTTGATCACGTGACTCGTGACGCAAAAACAGTGTTTCCATCGCAGCTTTGTGAAACACACTAATTTTGATAAAGTCAAAAAATCGTCTCATCCCGAAGCAAAACCTTTTTGTCAAAAAGTTTGTTTTAAATTGCTGCGTTTCTAATATGAAAGTAAGTTTTCATAATTTCAATTTGCGCAATTTTAAGGTCAATGGAAATACAGCTTGTGTTTACTAATATCAATATACAGGTCTTCTTACAGATTTCCATTTGAGTTTATGACTTGGACTTTGACTGGGCCAGTTTGACATATGAATATGGTTGGTGAACCTCCAGCCCAGTCTCACACACAGTGTGACGTCCCCTCGACCTCTCACAGGTCTTCTTCTAAGATTTCCCTTCATCCATCTTTTTTATCAACTCTGACTAGCCTGAAGTCCTTTACTGCGGAAAAGCATCTCCACAGCATGATGGTACCACCACCATGCTTCCCTAAGAAATGCTCTGTGTTACTTTTCCTCCACACACACATTTTTCTCCCGTTTTGTGTTTTTTTACTGACATGCCGCGGATCAAACCATGCATCCCGGCTTTTCGGCTCATCTTCGCTGAAAATAAGAAGCGGGACTAACTTGGGCAGAGCGCGTTGCAGGTGATCTTCTGCACGGACATGCCCTCGCAGAAAGCGCCTCCGTTCAGCGGCGCCGGGTTGGTGCAGGTCCTGGAGCGTTTCTGGACGCCCCGCCCACACGGCACGTTGCACGCCGACCACTCCGTCCACAGCGACCAGCCGCCATTCACTGGAGAAAGTTCCAGCAAAGTTAGAAAAGAAAAGCCAAGCCAAAGAAAAGGGAACAATTGAGTGAGCGCAAAACAACGCACACTCTTTTTCTGTTACAGAACTCTGGCGCACTTTAAAGCTCTAATAAGGGTTGGAGCTATTAATGATCCTGCGGGCTCCACAGGGCAACAATGCATAACAGCGGGAGCAGATTGCTGGATATACGGCTCCCTTTTCCTTAATTGGCAGCTCAATGTTCTCCGCTCTCGTATTAAGATAAAGCCGTGGAGCTGTGCAAAGCAAAGGAAGCCATTAAGCAGAAATGCCATTTCTAAAAGCGACAGACTCAAACAGCTTGACAGGTTGGAATCGACCACTTAGCGCCGTGACTGAAGCCCTTTACTCCATGATCCCAGTTTATTTGGGAGCTAAATCTCGAGCAGCGCTTTGAAAGGGGGCCGAACACGAGATTTCCGCAAGGCTTCAGGCAAGTAAATAATTAACAAGCAACACTCCCTTTAAAGGAGATTAAGACACAGTGGCTTATTTCCTTTCATACAGCAGGCATTGATTTTAAATGAGAGGCAGTAAATTGACTCGTTGAATAATGCATTCGCTGGAATAAAGAGGAAACGGCGCTCCTCAGCTGAAGCCTGAAGATGGGATTCTTAATCACTGTTGCGTAAGGTTACGGGAAGCCAAACAAATTGATCTAATGTGCCGTGTAAACATTGTTCCGGGCGTACCGTAGACGATCACAGGCGCCGTGGCGCTGCGACGCTTCGCTACGATGTTGCTGGCCAGACACGTGTAGTTGCCCGAGTCGGACAGGCGCGCCTCGTTGATGATGAGGCCGTAGTCGGCCCCGGTGTCCACCTTGTCGTCGGTCAGTGAACTCACCAGCTCGTCGTTTTTCAGCCATTCCACCTACAAGTTAAAAAAAAACAAAAAAACAAAAAAAAAACATGCGAATGAGATCAAATCGCATCGCTGACGCACACAGTGTGACGTCCCCTCGTCCTCTTCTAAATAATAAATGATGGATCACAACTAATGGAGCCTCCTGTATTATTCAGACTATTGACTGATTTCACAAGCAGATAGCAAGGCAGAGGGTTTTTATTTTTATTTTTTTTATTTTTTAGAAATTACAACTTCAGATCTGCTATAGTTTGTATTGGAAACAAGTAAAAGAAATGTGCTGTCATGGTTTTTTTTTTCAGGATTTTATTTATACGCATAAACAAAAGTGAAATCAGAAATTGAGGTCATTTTCTTTATGATTTATTTGCTCTTCTGAAGCTTTTCTTCACCAGGTAAATTGAGGACAAATTTAGATTTTCAGCAACAATCAACAAAATATCATACAACAGGAAACAGGAGAGTGTCATAAAACAAACAAACAAAAATTACAATCATATTCATACTGAATAAAAGAGGGATGTAAAAAAGTGGCCTGGGGGCCATTTGTGGCCCTTGGACTTTTTTTTCTGGCCCCCAACTGCAGTTCAAAAATGATACAAATTTGTTTATTACATTTTTTTTAGTTTGTCATAAAAGAAAAAAAGTATTACAGACTCTTAGAATCTGAACTGTCCTTTTCACAAAGAACCCTTTTAAAATGATTTTCTTTTGTTCTTAATTGTAATTTTTTTAAGAACACATTTTTGTTCCTGTTCCCTTACTGATGTCTTCAAAGTGTCAAAGGAAAAATAACATAACAAGCATAAGGAAGTACTTCTGAACTACCAAAGACAGTTCCAAGACTTACTTGGCAGAAACGTAGCACACTTCAATAAAGAAGCAGTAAGTGTTTAAGAAAACTGACGCAGCAGGAGGAAAAATAGAAATGGGGAAGTCTGGAAAAACGTCTTCTGACAGAAGAAGAGTGTGTAAAGGATTTCCTTGTAAAAGAGTGTTTACAGCTGGCTCCCAATGATAAATATTCTTAACAATTTCAACTTAAGTCTTTAACTTCTTTGGAGAAAACGAAACAAAAAGATGTTTGACAGACCTGAATGGTCATGTTAAAACTTAAGGAAGACAGGACAGGTAATGCTAGTCTGAAATGATTTCTCTACTGATATGGCAAAATTTTATTGTTCACATTTTTTAAAAGAAATAATACAAACTGGTCCAGGGTTTGAAGAATCTTGATCCTATACGGATCTCGTTCCTCCCAGCTCTTTGACACTGACGTCATGCTACCTCTGAAACATCACATCACTCATTCTCAGATCACATCGACGTGAACACATCGCTCATGTTCAAGTTGTTACTTGCAGAACTGCTGGTCAGCTGCGTTACAAGCCCTCCCCTTGCTGGTTAGTCCCGTGGGCGCGGCTCCACCACTATCTCCACCTCCATTAGGCAGTCAAGAGAAGCACTGGAACCAATTACCAGCACCTGAGAGGAAAACTAATTAGGAATTACAAACTTAGTGACGCTTTAGTGGTTTTAGACTGGTAAGAGAGCTGCATCGCTGCACTTGCAAATTACATTTGTAGCATAGCAGAATGGGAAATGCTGATGGATTTAAAGGAAGCGTACTGGCACTATTTACGATGATCAACACTTTGTCTGGATGCAAATAGGAAGTGCTGGTGGGCATACGGAGACAGCGCAGCTAGAAGTGATGGACAGGAGAAATGACAGCCTGCAGGTATGCATTATACTGGTAAAGGTATTGGGTTAACAGTCCGTATGATGGAATTTAAGAGTTCAGGCACATCCTTGGCCGTATGTGTATAAACTTAGCACAAATGCCTGCAGACAGCATCTGTGAGAGAATGGCTCAAGCTAAGAAGTTCAGATAATCCCAATGTGGTGCTGCGATAGGAAGCCACTTGTGCAGTGAATTCAGGCTACGTTTACACGAGACTATTGCCTGGCAGCTACTGGTGTTTTCGGATGCTGATTTGGAAAAAGTTCCACGTTTAGACGGCACTGCTAAGACACCCTCTGTCAGCTGTAGTTGTCATGCCAGGCCACTATACGGCACTGTGACTTTAGAATGTCATCACATACGCTTTTGACCCTTAGCTTCCACCTCATAATAAACAGCTACCTACAACAAAGTGCTCAGATAATATGTAATCCTTGTCAGGAATTGTGTTAAACTGAACAGGTTGAGTAGCAGCTCTGTGTAAATGCAGCCTTAGTCACAAAATTTCTTTACAACTACAAATTCCAAAGTTAAAACAAATAGCAGCAATGAAAAAGACACAGCTACGAGGGAAGATACAACCAGAGAGTGGGGTCATTGACGGCCACGGTGGAAAGACTTGCTAATTTTCTGAAGTCGTTGGCAACAGACCTCCAAGCTTCAGACGAGGTTTCTATACAGGAATCCAAGTTTCTTCCTTTTGGAAAGAAAATGATGTGTGTGTGCAAGACAGGGCATTAGTCAGTCATGCCTACATGAATTTCTGATCATGACTAGAAATAGAAAACAGTCAACTAAAATAACTGTAGGGCAAAAAAATCAATCATCACTCATCCTGAAATTCAAAAATCACTATCAGCATTAGAAAAACCCTGTCATTTTTATCAGTTATTTCAGCTAGTTATAGCATTCATCGCCTGGCTGGAATTGTCTCATTTTCAAAGGCAATGGGTAGACTGTAACTATGTTCCCCACATCGTCTCAGTGCAAACTTGGAAGCCAATCCTCAAAGGAGTCTCGATTCTTATCTACAATTAAAAGAGGGCCTTGCACCCGGGTTTCATCAGAGGTGAAGCGCCGTGTGTCGATAAGAAGGCAGAGGAGTGTGGGATAGAGTCTAATCGCTCATGATTAAAGTCATCCGTCTGGGTGGGTGGCACGAGCCGTGGCGCCCGTCCACACCCTCTGTCTTTTCAGCTGCCCCCCTCTTTTATGCATTTATTTCTCTTTTATCCGCAGAAATCTCTGGCTTGAAAGAGGCAATTATTGTGTGTCATCAGCAGGCTTCTCTCAGTCTGGGGTCTGCCTGCTATGAGCGGCCATGGAATCATCATGAGAAGATTCATGAGGCAAAAGAAGTGACACACAGAGCAAGGAAGCAAATAATTGATTAACTTCTGATTGTTGATTAATGATTTTTAGATCAAAATGAGTTCTGTTTGACTGGGACGATGGTGGCGATGGTGGTAGGCGTTTGTCCCACGATCGGTGGGTTGCCGGTTCAACCCCTACTCCATCCACCTCTGTCGTTAGCGGATGCTAGCCTGTGTTGTTGTATCCTTGAGCAAGACACCTTGCTCCCCATATCAGGAGGCCTGGTGGCAGTCGTGCATGGTAGCCTCACCTCTATTAGAATGCTCCAGCTAAGCTACGCAGTGGCTTACCATCATTGGTGTTAGAATGTATTTTGAAGCACTTTGGGGTCCTATAGAGTTGATAAAGCGCTATAGAGTTATAGGCCATTTACCATTTAAACAAATAACATCCTCTAAAACCTACTGTGTTGTAGTTTGGCCACCAACCAGCAAAAGGTGCCGCTGATCATCCTTAAATTGAAGGAAAGTGAATCTCAAAATTCATGCAAAAAAACTCTTTATGTGGTTTTGTATGAATCTTGCTGGTTACTTGGCTGGAGGAGAGCAAGTTCCACAGGAAATGAATGGAAAGGGAGCGACATCACGTCCTGTGCGTCAGGCCCGTAACAGCATGAAGTTTCACTGTCAGCACTGATCGTAGAGTGTCCAGATAGCTGAGAGCTACATCACAGTCTGTCCACTTCTTTGACACTGAGTGTAAAGTAAAGACTGCACTTCTGAACATCTCTCTGTCCATGGGGCTCTAAATATTTCAAATATTTCATTCTTTTCATATTTTATTTTTCAGGTCAGTAACCAAGAGGTTCCTGTGTTAATATATTGTATAAATATGCAAGTATAATAATGTGACAAAACAAAATTTAAATAGTTTATTCAGTTAATATTTAGTACAGCTGACCAAAAAAATGTCAGCTGTGGTGGCGCAGGGGTAAAGCACAGCCCACATATGACGCGGTTTGAGACCCGGCCTGATGACCTTCACCGCATGTCTTCCCCCTCTCTCATTACCTCCTTTCCTGTTGATTTGCTATCAAATAAAGGCCACTAGAGCCAATAAAACCATTAAAAAAAGATGTGCTTCTTTTTTTACATTCAGCTTAACATGAAAAATTTTGCATATTATGGAGCCGCGCTCTTGATACCAGAGAAAACTTGTTTTATCAGAAAACGGCTCCTTATCAATTAAGAAAGTCAAGTGATAGACTAATTGATACTTAATTGATACTTACTAATCAATACTAATCTATACTTTGATACTTTTAATACTTAATCAATACTTTGCTTCCCTAATACAAAGATATTAGGAGAAAGAGACGGGGGAATAGACGACAGGGACAGAAATTTGCCTGTGCAAGACAGTGGATGTGAGAAATGAATTACCTAATTGGCACATTTGTTTCAATTAGGACACGGTCATCAGTGTCAGCATTGACAGAGGAGTTTCCAGCGATAGAGCTTCCTTTTGTGATTTCATTATCCAGACCTCCCCTGAAGGTCGCCTCCCCCCCCGGCCCGCTGCGTCGACAGTGTCCTCTCATCATCTTATGCACACGAACACAGCTCATCCAGCTGACATTTGCCGATGATTAGATGCTGAGAAATGTAGCGGTTGACGGGCAATTAGAGGACAGTGGAGCAAAGAGGGCGAGCGACAACGCCGCCGTCCTCAAGACTTATGAGGAGAGCCCCGATCATGACCCCGGTAACTGATGCATTCTTCGTGCTGCTCTCGCGCCTCATTGCCCCTGCCCAGGGCATCTGGCGGTCACTCAGTGTCAAGGTGTTGCAGGAAGAAAAAACATTCTCTGGGGCCGGAGGGAGACAAGTCTGCTGAGTCATGGTCAAGCTAGGGGTTACATTAACTCCAACGCCATCGGCGAATCGCACACGGGCTGAAGAACTTTTTAATTGCCGAGTGTCTCATCAACGCAATTACACGGATTAAGAGCCTCTGCCAGCGGTGCACTCTGGGACCCAGGGACGCCGACGGGGACCTACTGAGCTGCGTATCAGAGGCAACGCTGAGGAGCACAGAACTAATCCTCTGCACGCATCTTCCCCACCACTAATTGGTGGTACGGGTGAAGAGAACATGCGTAAGTCTGGGATGGGGCTCTGACCCAACTCTGCTCTTTGTTCGCTCAAACAGCAGGCCTGTCGGCAGCAGGTGGAGTTTGGGGGAGTTCGGTTGTTCTCTCCTGCTCTAGAGGTTAATCACAGGATACCAGTGACGCACAGAGGGAGGTGGGGAGGTGTGTGTCACGTTCTTGCCTCCCCGTTTGCTTCCCAAATGTCACCTGTCATTCCCTTCCAGTGCTGTGTCACTGCATTACCAGCCCACCTCTATCTGTCTTATCTTAACCAGGTAAACAGAGGGGTCTTCGGGCTGGGATTGCTTAATGCAGCTCATCATCGTCTCTGTGGGAGACTCTCTGTGACCTATGAGGCGAACAAAGAATCTGCACCCAGGACTGAGTCGTACAGAGACGGTGGTTGGGATGTAGGTTAATGGTTCCTAGTTATAAAGCAGCGGCACACTGTGTCCACTGAGCTTGAGCGTGCTTCGCAGTATGGGAGCGTTTAGTTAATTCGCTGCCTTTGTGCCGTGGCCCGGTAGGTCTACCTCAGCTACTGTAGATCAAGCAGGATTCCTCTCGGATTAAAGGCTTTCATTCAGGGAAGTGGAAATTGGCTTCTGGTTTTTGCTTCTTATTTCACACTTTCTCCCTGAGAATCAACTCAAAAGAAACTCATTATATGGGGTTCTCATGGCTTCCTTTCTCCCACAGTTAAAAGATGTGCTCTACATTCACTCCCAGAAATGTGTGAAGTCAAAGGAGCTGTTTGGCTGGAGTGGAGCCGAACCGCAAATAATCAACTCGAACATTTTATTAACTGCGGGCAAATTACACTGTCTGCTCTTCAGATACAATTGAGAATTTGAATGTCACACCTAACGCCGACACAGCTTTGTTTGAAACGTTGGCTGTGGATAAGCTCTAAAATGGATAGTGGGGCATTTTGCTTTCATAGTCTGAGCGAGCAAGCTTGGATTGTTCCAAAGCATGTGAGAGAAAAAAATACTGGCTTAATAACACTTTAACATGTAAAGTAATTGTTGCG
Source organism: Girardinus metallicus (assembly GCA_903067095.1). Taxonomy (NCBI): domain Eukaryota; kingdom Metazoa; phylum Chordata; class Actinopteri; order Cyprinodontiformes; family Poeciliidae; genus Girardinus; species Girardinus metallicus. The sequence continues at coordinate 54,367 of CAEGAE010101163.1, read as the reverse complement.
AGGATTTTAACTTCACGGCAGGGTGGTGGGAGCAAACCAGAAAAGGACAGTAAAAAAAGTGTTATCTTTGCACCTAGTTGCTGGTTTTAAATCGGTGTGTCCGGGAAGCTTTTGATGAGGCACAAGTCTGTTGAAACATACAGAGAAGCATAAGTCTGCTGAGATAGAACAAAATGAGTGAGTAAATAAACAATAGGAAATGAGTAAATAGAGCAGAATGATGGACTTCAGTGAACACTTTCATCAGAAGCTCTGATGCTTTTACAGGTAGAAACAGGATTACTACATGTAGAAATTCTTGCCGGCATATTGATATTTTATTTGGTTATGAAAAAATCTTGTTTTTTCACTGCATTTTATGTTGCTCATTACTCTGTATTTTTACTTATTCACTTTTGGAAGCACATTTTTGGGGACTTGTAGCTTGGAGAAAGAATGACCAATAAAAATACCTTTTTAAAATCCATTTTTGCTTTTTATTTGTTCCTTTTTGTGCTGTTTTTTGTTGTTTTGTCTTGTTCTTGTTGTCATCTTGTGTGTGCTTGCGTGTGGGTAGAGAGACATACATATTTATAGGCACTATATTCATATTCTGGTTAATTTGTTTCTGTCTGTTATGGCACAATGGTCACTTTGACTTAACTTTTTCCTGGATGCGTGTGTGTGGGTGTGTGTACATTAATCCAGGTATGTTCCATCCCAATTGTGGTTGTAAGCTAGTGCTACACTATTAAATATGTCAGTTATTCTGCTACTTTTAACTCATTTAAAGCATAAATAAACTTGGGGGGGCCGGTGGGGGCTTTAAAATGCTCGATACTCTTGCGGTAAAATAGTTTTGTAATAATACTTCAATAATTATAAATTATACAAAACAGACAACTAAGAAAATAAGTCATATTTTGGATGGTACAACTTTCCATGGGACAGATCCTTGTTTTTATTTCTTTCAAAAGGTAATGGATATTATTATATTGAAAATTATGGAAGGTTTTCCATCATGCTCGTCTTGTAAACTCTTAATGTCAAAGTATATAAAGAGATGTTATTGCAACTTTTATTTTATTATTTCCCATTGATTTTCTACTGGGGACAGCAGAACAAAACTTTTTTACCCCAACTTACGCAATTGTGACATTAACTATTCATGCATAAAAAGGGTAGTTTTCATTGAGAGGATTTTTTCCCCCTTTTTTATTTACTTCTATGACTTCTCAAATATTTGTTAATATTTTTCTTTATTCAAAACATACCAATATGAATATGAGCTAAAAGTTTCTTTACTTTCATAATCCCCAACAAGTCAAATAAAACTTTAGACCCTAAAATCAGACTTAACACAAAGGTGAGTAAAATAAAATAAAACTAACGTTGACTTTATTATGATTGGATTTGAAATATTGAATCAAAAACGTGTCTACTAAGACTGACGTGAGACCATAATGACCCGTTTGTTGTCAAAGTTGATTTCTTTTGTTATAACGCAATAAAAAAACAAAAAAACAAAGAGCATTTAATCTGCCAGCAGAAGAAATCTTCTACAATTATGAAGGAGCTCACAATCAGGCCGGATGCACTAACTACACATCACACTGTCATGTTGCTGATTTTGACATTAGCTGTCATGAAACACTGTGCCATGAATATTTCACTCAAGCTCGAGGACTCAAAGCTGAACATATTGGATATGTCATTTAAGTGTGATCAAGTGTTATTACTGTCAAACGAATTCATAACAGCATCATGAATAATTCCATTAGAAACCGAGCTACAGAAACTAATTTAGTATTAAACAAAGCATATGGTCCGATGACGGCTTCCAGACCCAACAGAACCGCTGCAGCCATGTGGCTAATGTGGAAATTGATGATAATACCCAGTAAGGACTATTATTGATGGGAAAGATAATAGTAGTTGGGATCTAACTTTATGAACATGTGGCCCGGCAAATTTTACAAGCTACATGTGGTTAGGCATCTGTGCAAACGTGCACTTGATGGAAAATGGCTTTTGTTGAGTAAGTGCAGCTGGTGGAGCTGCTATGTCGCTTTAGCCATTTACTCTGGAAGAAAGAAGTGATGTCAAGCAAACGTCACCTCTACATTTGGCTTATAAATGTAGTAACTGTGTCAGAACATCGTCTGAAACCAGAGCAGTGCAATACTTCACTGCTAGTACAACATTTGAATGTCTTGTGCTTTGCATTTGGAAAGCATACGTTTAAGAATCCTCATGTAACTGTTTTGGGATTTCTCTTTTTCCTCCACAACTTCATGTTCTGTCAAGTTGGAAATACAGCAGATCCTAATAAGTCATACCTTATCAGGAACCACAAAAAGCCTTCAGCTTAAGCCAAGTTCTAACAAATGCAAATTATGAAATAACTTTAATTGACAGTGGTTTTATTTCTTACCACAACATTGCCATTTAGAATGGAAAAGTTGGGTTTGTTTTCGTATTAGTCTGAGAGTTTAAGCAACTCCAACACTTCCACCATCTTGCCTTACGAGGCCAGTATGTCAACTTTAGAAATGAGCCATAATAAGCATTAAGAAATGAAGTTTCCTAAGAGATGCTCTCTGGTTAGTTTTTTAGCACTTTAGAATGAGTCACACTAGCTTGAAAACACTGGATCTGACTGATCTGGTGGAAGGGAATAACTGGGGATCACTGTTCAGTTTTCTATGCGATACTCACTCTAAGATTATTTTTGAAATATTTGTCATTCGTTTGCGATCGAGGATCCAGACTCTGTCTTTCATCCAGACTCGTGTCATAAAGACTCCAGATCTGACTTGCAGTCAAAGTAAAGCCATTTTTTCCAATTCTACATCTGTCTGTATTATTTTTCTTTTAATGTTGATGTACATGTATACGTTTGGCATGAATGACCTTTTTTCCATTCTAAAAACAAATAAATGGATTCTATAACAGTTTGAAACTTATGTGAAGAGATGAAAGTTAAAAGATAATAATTACATATTAAATTAGGCCTGAGGACAAACAGGTTTAAATTCCTAATGAAAAACAAAAGGAATGAGTCAGCTAAACAACGTTTGGGTCTCAACGGCACATTAACATTTTCATCATGAATGGCTGAGTTAGAAGCAATCATCACCATCATTCAGATGTGAGCTTAGCATGTCCTAATATTAATTTATATTATTGCTTTTCAGAAGCTTAAAGCAGACTATGAGTGCTCTGAACAGTGCTGTACTCACCTAATATCCTTTTACACTTGTGCTTAAGTCACCAATCCCAGTAGACATTATTATTCATCATGCTGAAACTTCTGGATCCTCAATAAAACATTTTAAGCAAAGCTGAGAGTAGAGTTAGAAAATGACACTTAAGAAGCAAAAGAGTTGAAAAGTGTTTCTTTCCCCGATCCTTAAATTCAGCTGAATGAAGCGGTGCCTCGGGTAAATCCATGAATAAATAAAAAGTGTTGAAGACAACTTTTCTGTTTGAAAGTCAGGTGAAAGGGACTATAAACGGTAAAAACCTGAAGTAATACTTAAACAAAAAGCCGCTGTTACAAAACTGGAATCATTTCTGTCAAGCAAGTTTCAGAGCCACTTGACCTGTAAAGGTCGGTTCATCGCTTCTGAAGTCACGGTTGTGTTTGTGTCCGCAGCCACTGGACGAATGCAAAATGTAAAAAATATCCTCAGCTTTGTGGAATACTGGCACCTGGGCGAACATGATTATTTTGCAGGTTCTCCATAAACTGTGTTTTCTACTACGAGAAAAGATTCTTCAAGCACAGCGCTGACTTTTCTACAGTTTTGCTGAATGTTGTGCCTCTCTCTCTCTCTCGCTTGCTGTTTTTGCATTCTGTACCATCTGGGAGTCCTTATGGTTCACATACTGGAATGCTGGTGTACAAAACCTGTGAGCATGAATAGAAACACTGTTTCTTCTGGTATATGTGTTGTTGTTTATTTTTTTGCAAAGGCGGCCATATTTAAGAGCTAAACGTTAAGCAAGAGCAGCAGATCAGCAGAATCAGTCGTTACTGTAAAATGCCAAACAAAAGATTACATAAACTCATCAAGATAAAGGCCACGTTCGTTTAGAGCTGAGAACCATCCGTTGTTTCAGGGTCAAATGATTGTAGCTCTAAAACTAAACACAGGTTGAAAAAGTTTGTCTTAATGGTAGATTATCTGTCATAAACAGAGTCACATTTCCAACCACAGTTACATTATAGAGAGCCCTCCAGGGGACATGGGGAATTTCTTTGCTTTTGTGTCCCCTCGCCAAAAATTATTATTAAGTCTTTGGTGCAAAAAACTGATTGAAAGTCAATTTATTCACTGCATGTTTATGTCTGTTAAGGTTGAGACGGAACTGCACTGAAAGCAGCCCTTTAAACCATTCAGACAATCAGCACAACAGAGACACAATCACAACTGTCAGATGACTTATTACCCGCGATAATAACTCAGAAATAGTGCAAATTAGGATGTATTTTTATTTCTTTCCTATGTACAGAAAGTTTCTGTTTATATCGTAGGTTTGTGGTGCCTTTCTATACTAAAGAAAAAGATAGAAAACTTCAGATATTTCACAAAGAGATATTAACATTTATGGAAAAACCTTACATAACCTTGTATTATAGCAGAAAGTATGGTGGCCACTGTAAGAAAGGCTTGCAGTATTCAATTATGCCACATGAACTGATCAGTACAGTATTGCGAGGGAACGCAGAAGAAAAAAAAAAATCCCCCATGTCCCCTGGAGGCCTCCGTAACATCATAACACTGATGAAGGCTAAAAAGTGACAGTCTTCTCTGCAACCTGATAAAGAATATTTAAAAAAAAATCGAATATAAGGCATATATATAAGTATTAGTTTATGTGATTTTAATTGCATTTGTTGTTTGCAAGATTATGTTTTTTTGACTTTAGCAGATAATTAAAAAAGCTGAAGAAGTCCACTCCACATTTGAAGCGGAAATGCAGCTAATACAACAAATTTATTTTGATACAACAAAATAAGAACACAAAAATCACAGAAAAAAATTAAATACACTCCCATTAATCAGTTGATAGAAATTTACTAATCATTGAATCTAGACTGGATTAAGAAAAATGTGTCGTTATGATAAAACTATAGAAAATGAATCGTGCTGGTCATTTAACTACATCATCTATTTGATTTCGATATTAATTATTGTTAACACGGACGCTCAGCTGTCAGCAGATCACTGTGATTTCCTGCCTGTATAAAGTTGGAGACTTTAAACCAGAGAAGTAAAGAGATAAAACGTCCAACAGGACAGAGGAGCAGAGCCTGCTTCTGGCAGAGCTCCTTTCGTTTTCCTCTGACTGTCTCTCCTTTCTGTAGCGCAAACATTTAGAATTTGTTTTATGTTTCGAGGAAACTCAAAGGCTTCCTCCAGGAGGCATTTTGTTTCAGACAGATGACGGTTTGAATCGGCGTGAGAAAAGCACATGGAGATGTCGTGCGCAGGATGAAGCCTTAGGAAGAGATCAGCCTCGGCCGGCTCCCTCGCAGTGTATGAATGATCCGGCATGGAAAAATGGAGGATTGACGTCATTCCAGCTGCAGCGCGGCCCGGCAGAGGTGGTAAAAATAGTTGAGCGTGAGTCAAACTGAAGGAATCACAATCTCCCATCTAGTCCTTTGTCAACACAAATGAGAGCGGTCACAGGAGACGACGGTGAATAATGGAAAGAGCCCCAGCCCAGTCCATTTCAGCGCACCTCCTCCATGAAATATTGAGATGGCATCCATGAGCGCAGCCGGTGTGAGGTTTCAGCTGCGGCGCTGCTGCTGCTGCAACACGAAAGTGCACACACAATAGAATGTGAGCCTGCGGTTTGGGTGGGTGGTGGCGGGGGGGCAGCACATCCACTGTTTGGAAATAATCCTTGTCAGCAGCGGTGTAAAGAGGAGCTAATGAGTCTCCAGTCACTCACAGTGGAATCATCTTTAGCCGTGCGGTTTCCACTGGTTCTATTTAGGGAGGGTTTGCTGGAACGCTCCCGTTGCTCTGGGTGTCTTTACTTACAGGACAAGCAGTGACAGACAGCATACTGTAATTCACATCACTGCTTTCCTTTTCAAATAAGCTAAAGTAGGAAGTATTTATTTCTATGAATTATGAAGATCTGATGCTAGAAAATGAAGACTCTTTTGGAAAATGAAATTTTTTTAAAAGGAGCATTCTAACTGGTGGAGATGTGTGATACTGCAAGTACATACTGGGCCTGTATTGCCAATACCGATATGGAAACTTCTGATTTTAGGTGCTTTTGTGGTTTTTCCTTTGAATTAACAGGATCCAATATTCTGAAAGATCCATTTTTTCTTAAACGATCCTCAACTTATCAGTGAAAAATAACATGAAGGGAAACCGGCGCAGGATGTTGAATTCCCTGTCAAAGTACTACAGAGTCATCCTCCAGATCTTTCCTGGAAGCTGGAGGAGCACGAACTTCTCCAGCTTCAGCACGGGTGGATCCACGGAGGGAACGCCTCACCTCCGCTGCTGGCACTCCCTCTGGAGGGCGACAGTGCAGAACGATCATCCCGTTGAGGGGCACCTCCTTCCCCTGGGGGTCCTGCTCAAAGTTTTTCCTCAAATCTGTGTGGGGAGATAAGAGGCAGATGTCAGGTGTCACAGTTAGCCTGGACTTCGGTCCAGTCCCATGGTGCTTTGCAGGACAAACCCCATGTTCAAGGTGACCTGGTGAGGGATCTTGGTCAACCTCTAATGACATTTAAATTGGCTGCTTTTCTCAGTCCTGGCAGATTATGAACAGAGTGCTGTGTTTTTAGAGGTCACAAAACCAGAACTCAGCTCTTAGATAAGTAAGTGTCAAATAAGTGCAAATACAAGGACAAGCAAAACCTGCCAGATAAGGATTTTCACACATCTTCTTTGTTCACAGCATTTGATTTTCTTATTTCTTTGCTTCCAGTAAGTAAAAACAATAAATTCAATGTGGAGGAGGGCTTTCAGATAACCTCTGACATCTTCGAGTGGGAGTATTGGTTTTAGACACCACAGGCTGAGAATGACTGAATGTGTCGAACTTGATCAGGCGGCATTGGGGGTTTAATGCTGATCAACCTAATTCAGTTTATGTTGAGAAAAAAAATCACCTTGGCTTTTACTATCTAAAGCAGAAACTGCTTGTTCAGAACGCTCCTTTTCCTATTAGAAGACAAACAGAGTTTTGATGAAAACCAGTCAGAAAGTGATAAAAAAAAATTATCTAAGAAGTATGCTGTTATTATCAGTCTGAAGACATGCCAGGCACACACTCCTTGAGCAAAACATAGCAGCAGTGGGTCAAAGTAGCTGAAAATATCTTTTCAAAATCTTTCACCTAATTGAACTGTTGGTGTTCTCACAACATGGCCGCCATCGCCCTGGATTCAACACAGAATGCCTTTCAGGCACATTATCATTCAGTGATGCTTTACACACCAGGGATCATCTAAACCATAAATGATTTTTATGGCCTGACAAAAATCTGCCTTGTTTTACAGCATGTCCCCACCCTGATGCAAACTTTTCCCTTTGTGGTGAAGAACTCAATAATTTCAACATTTCTGTATCCAATCAATGAGGAGAAAAAGGAGAGGGCAGCTTCGCACAGCAGTGTTTCCACTGAAATAAATTTGCTAAACGGAAACACCTCAATTTAAAAACCAAAAGCCATTTTTTGATTAAATATTTTGGTGCTAGGATGAGTTGGCTTTTTGGTCGTATCAAAATTGTTTTATTTCGCAGAGCTGCAGTAGAAGCAATTTTTTTCTCCCCATTTGAGTCACGTGCTCAACAACCGGATGCTGCCACCGGCGCAAACCACGAAGAAGAAAACGACAGGAAGTAGAGCGAGGATCGTGTCGCAGCATGCTTTTTAATGACTTATGAAACTCATCTTTCTAATTTCATGAAAACACAGCAATTGCAAAATTGTGTTTGCTTGACAGCACCATAATACGGACAAAGTTTTGTGCACATTTGTAATGGAATCGCAGCTACTGTTTTAGGCTGAAAGTCTCAGCTATTGTTTCAGGGACGAGACGAGATGGAACATGGTTCTGGGTTCACAAGGATGAGATGAGATTATAGCAATATTTCAGGCAAAACCGAAGGATTTCAGTTTGATTTGTTTAGAAAAATCTTACTTTTTTTTCCAAAAATGAAGAACATGACACCAACTAAACATAGAAGAGGACCTTCTATGTTCCACAGTTGTGATCTGCTTTATGCAGGAAACCTGTGTTCCTAAAGGAATCTGATTCTTTTGTCATGAAATCAAGCAAGGCTCAAGCTATATTGAGTTTCAAAACACAAAGTGTGTGATGCAGAACTTTTATATTGGTGGGATGATATAGTCCCAGTTTGATCAATGCCAATATTTTAGATTTTGGACCTGAGAGTAATCAAATTCAGTAGCTTCTCTCTCTACCCATTTCCTGTCTGAAACACTGTGACTGAAGTAGTAGTGCCACAAAATCTTTCCTTACGAAACACTAAGAAACCTGAAAACTAGATCCATACGCCCAGAGCTCATATTACCAGCTGACCTTTGTCTCACCAGGTAACAGACAGGAACAGGATTATGCTTTCTGAGACTTCACTTTGGTGACAAATATGTTTTTTGTTTGTTTGTTTTTTCCAATATAGCAACATCTCAAGAAAGGCTGTTACTCTGCCAGAGTTATTATTTGTGAACTACATTTGACTCCTACATTAACAGAAGAATAAATGGGAGTTTAAAAGGACCTTGATCACACCAAAGGGAACATTTATAGGCTACATTTTACCAAACGCAAGAAGGGATGGAGTCAACCACTCCTCTGTTCACACATTAATCTCAGCATGGTGATAAGAGACAAAAAAGTCATTCTGTCGTCTTACTTTGTCAACGTCACAGACAATGCATATTCTCCATGTTTTCTGAAAGTGTCTCATATATTACAGCTTTCTGTGTTGTTTTTACTCTGTGTTCTGTAACTGACAGAAAGAAAAACAATACTGTAAAAAAACGTCACTCTCACTTTGGTGAGAAACAAATACTAAATATTTGGACGAATGATTTTTATATTTAGCGGAAATTTGTCGATTAAATGCAGACGCAGACTGAAAGTACTTGCCTTGGCAGTTTTGAAGTTTCTCCAAATGTACTGTCATTATTTCTGAGTCTGAGGCCATTATTTACATCTAAAAACGATTGGAGTGCTTCCTCCACGTGAGAAAAGGTTAGTCTGCCTCAAGTTGAATACAGTTATCTTGGTGTCTTTCTCCTGAGTGATGGTAGGGTAGTGTGTGAAATGGTCTGTCTACTGTCAAAAAGCGATTTAATCATTGGGGTAACCAAGAGAAATGGAAGATTACAGGCTACAAGCTACCTAAGAGCTATGCACTTGATTCCACCAGACAGAAAAATGCAGCAGGATGGACGTTATACAAACATCAAATTTAACTTCAGTCCAACTCTTCTTCTCTAAAATACACACATAGATAAACAGGTTCTCCTATTATTTATTTTTTTGGTTTGTTGTTGTGAAAAGCGATGGTAATGAATGACCTCCACACTCACAGGCGATGCGGACAGTTGCCTTCCTGCTCTTGGAGGTGCCAAGATGGCTCCAGGCCACACAGAGGCACCAGTAGTCCTCGGGGCCGTGGAAGTCCTCCACCTGCTGGCGGGACACATTGATCATCACCTCACGCACCTTCAGCCCTGGGAGAAAAAAGAAGATAAAGGCAATCTGTTATTATGGATATGTATGCACAAGATACCTTACTTTAGACTCAATGGCTTCAAAAAACAAATAAATTTTTTATTTTTTTGTCATAAAATCCTGCAAAGGTCAAGTTGATGTCATGTTCTGGACACTTATAGAGTAGGATCAACCAAGGTTTGAGACACGGTGAGATGGAGAAGTATTTGACTGTAGACACCAGATTGTTCCAAGGTTGCACCGCTCCCAGACGGTCGTCTGATTTATCCATCTGCTGACAATTTCTGTTACTGCACTACAGAGCAGTGGTTGGCCATGTGGCCAGTCTGGGTACGAACCAAGTCCTGGAGTCTTTCTGCAGGGAGATAGCAGATAGCACAGTTATGAGTATGTGGCTGGTTGTCTGTCATACAGGGCCTCCTCAGGGTGTAACCTACTTTTTCCCCAATGACCATTGGAGGTAGGCAGCAGCCCCCAGTGGCCCTATAAGTTGGGCAGGGCAATATGGCTGAAAAACGTATCACAATATAAGCGTTTCATATCGATAGATGTTGATAACTGTTGATTAGTTTTTGTTATCACTGTGATGTGTGTGTGTTCTAATCATTCCCCCCCCCTTCACCTTTTAGCAGTTATGAGGCACGGCAGCCAAACCTGAAAATGCCGCTGCACAAGTTACTCACCACTTTGTTGCTAGGTAACCCAAGAGTGTGTTAGTTGATGCCACCCACCTTACTTAGCACCTACCTGAGAGGATGAGCGGCTAAAGCCTTTTCATCTGCCTACATCCCCCAGAATGCTGTGCAGCTCTGGATCAGAGTTCAGTGAAATTATTGAAAATTCTGTCTAACATATTATCTATTAACATTGAGCATGTGTCTATTGTTATATATGTTGTCATTGATTTATTGACCAGGCTTCCCTACAAGGATAAGTGGGAGCAGACGAAGGATGGATTAATGGATGAAGTGTTCACCGTCGAGCCCTAACACTGGACTGTTTTTACTATAATACATGATGAAGCGGTTACGAGTAATCTCCACTTGCAGGAACCAAAGTTGAACCATAACTGGGTTTTCTTCACACATGAAGGAACCTAATTGGACCAATCAATAAAGTAGGTCTATTAGTAGAACTGGGCTGATCATGTCATTAGGTTCTCATTGTGCTTCTGAGAGTCTGAAGTCATAAATTACATCACCGACTGGATGTCAAGTTTGGATACACGAGGAGCTGGAAGGAAAATCTCAAGGAAACTTCATCACTTGGTTGTAATCACATGTAGGGGCCAACTGTGAGCGGCCGCTCGACACTGACGTTTTTAGCCAACCTTTGCAAGCAACAACGCCCCTCTAGTGCCATTGTGGGCTCATTTCAGACAAAGTAACTTGGCACAGCAGTCCACTGTGGGCTCTCCTACGAGTGTGAATAGTGTAGCTCAAGGGGCCCAGGTGGGGCTCAGTGGGGCCGTCTTCAAGTGAAACAGCAACACAGGAGCAATCCATCCTGCTGGGAGCAAAAATAGAACACATTTGCATTGTAATTATATCACTTTTTCTCAATTGAGGCACGAATGGCAAGGAAGAAATTTTTAATGTTAAATGTTTTTTTTGGAATATGCCCCTGCCAACATCATCCACCATTACCCACAACTCAACGGTTCTTTACAACTTATTCTGAAAAGATCTTGGGGAACCTTTTTAGAATCTTCACAAAAAGTAGCTATTAGAGCTGAAGGAAGGAATTGGTGTTATAGAATCTGAAGAGTTTATCAGCCTTTAACCATCAAGAAAACCAGAGGTGGGTCCCAATCTGGAGGAATAACAGCAAGGTATTGTCAGGCATCAAGATGACAAATACAGAAAGTATAAAGAGAAGTGTTCAGGCCAAGTAAGTGACCTTTAATCTGGGAGGGTGGAGGTAGAGGGTCAGCAGAGGGGCTATTTCAGGCTAAGAGTCACACATGGTCCTGAGAATGTCCCTATCTGGACACTACAAGTAAACGCTTAAACCCAACTTTCATTGTGTCGTCTTTCATGACCTGAGAGGCCAGAATGCTGGCAGGACCTTTTGAAATAACAATAATTTATTACTGAATACATTTTTTCCTGTGATGCAATAACAATCAAAGTTTTTAATGATTTTTTATTCACATGGAGTATTAGAAACAGCAATGCTTTCACTATGATGATAGCATTAGTGACATTAGAGTGTTGATATCGCCTGAATCTTTTGCTTTGGCTTACATATGTTCACATGATAAAGGCCACTTTAGAATGGCCTGAATTTAAATTAGGGTCTCTTAACAAACCCTTGATCAATAGTTTGAAGCATTTCGAGCCTTGAGACAACGATCAATGGATTGTAGAGGATTATGTATGCATAAGTTCTAAGGAAAGGCTGACACACTTCCTAAATCAGTGCATCACCCACCTCCTTGCTGCTTAGCTCCAAGAGAAGACTAATGAAATTGGCAGAAACACAGACCCCCAGAGGACTGTTCTGTATGTTCTAAGCACTAACAAGAGGAACGCTAAATCAGCTATACCAGAATTAGCATTAATAAACTGGCCTACACTAAAAGGCACATGTAGGCGCACACAGGATGGCACCAGAACAACCCACCACAATGCGTAACATAAAAAAAAAATGTTAAAAATCCTCACGACACTATTATTGTACTTGATTGCATCAACAAAAACAGAGGCAGACTCTATTTGATAATCCTCTATGGCACAAGCTGCAAGCACCCCTGTTTGAAATGTTCACCACCCTGTCATATAGCTCCAGATGGGCAAATACTCACCATATTTAATCTGAGTCATTGGCTTAGAGCCTGTCGCATGTGATTTCTTTGAGCCGACTGCAGCCTCCGGGGCCTTTGCCCACAGCTGGATTAAACACAAGTGTTATGCAATGTGCTGGGGACTGAAAGACTAACAACCACCCTTGGTCCTCCTGTTCACATGCATGCTCTCTTAATCGAAAATGATACTTTAATCTGTCTCCCTACCTATTTTAAAGAAATATCCATTTTTGTGAAGTTATTATAATAATTTTACATAAAGTGGAGAGATATGTCACAGTAAGTTTGTACAATAAGTAAAGAAATCCTCAACAGAGCATCCATTTCAAATGCTTTTGGCTGTTAAAAACCACTTAAACATAATATGTCCATGAGACAAAATACTCTGTAAGCAGACATCAAATATTTACCTTTTTGAGAGGCTTAATGTTATTCATACCTGTGGCAGGTTTAGATTTAAAGTTATTTCCGTAATGCACCAATAATGTTTTTCTAAAGGAAAATTAATAAATCGTCTTCCAAAACATTATAATATGGTATTCAACGACTATGTGATTTTCAGCTCCTCAGAGGAAGAACCACCGTATCGTATCTGTCTTGAAGCTAAGGTGAGTAAAGCATCACTTTTATAAGCGTGACCTGACTATGTAGTTCTTTTAAATCCATCACCAGCAGCGTTTCCATTACAAATGTGCACAAAACGTTTGTTAATATTACGCTGTCGAAAACACACAATTTCGCAAATACAGTGTTTCCGTTGAATGAACACAATTAACAACACATGTGAAGAAGTTAATTCACGTAATAATTTATTTTAAAAATCTGTTGTGCCATGATCTTTCAACTACTTCCTGTTGTAGACAGAGTATCGCAAATATTTGGTGCTTCTTAAAGAGACACAGGCCGATTTCAATGAGCCAAACCATCCATTCATTCTCTGTACATCCTTGTCCCTTAGTGGGGTCTGGAGGGCTACTGGTGCCTATCTCCAGCTAACGTTCCGGGCGAGAGGCGGGGTCACCCTGGACAGGTCACCAGTCTGTCACAGGGCAACACAGAGACAGACAGGAGACACAACCATGCACACACACACTCAAACTCTATGCAGAAAGACCCCGGGTCGGGAATCGAACACAGGACCTTCTTGCTGCAAGGCAACAGTGTTACCAACTGAGCCACTGTATGAGTCAAACCACAAAGTCAAATTTCTTCTAAGTTATCCGAACCTTCCAAAGTTCCACCAGATTGAACCAATCAGCTGATCAGCCCCCTCAGATAGCACTCTATCCCCCAATTATGAACAGTTTCTCTTCCCCCCAGAAAGCACTCTGTCCCCCAATTATGAACAGTTTCTCTTTCAGTTGCAATAACACCCTAAAACTAGGTTACTTTTTAACATTTCTGGGTATTCTTTACATTTCTACATTCCCTCTGCAATATGACAGTGTTCTGCTATAGGTACTGAAAGCTTCACAGAACCTTGCTTCAAAGAATCAAAACTATCCCCTGAAGTCAAACAGATCCCAACTGTTGTGATCAGTGAAAGGCAAGACAACTGTGCTGTGCCAATGTCAATCCATACTTAGCAGAGAATTGAGATGAAACTAGAAGGACAGTCTGCACTTCATCGCATATAACAGACAACAGGAAAAGAGATGACTCCTGCAAGGTTGTCATACCGACCACGGCTGACTAGTTGTACAATACTGATACAAATTAGGTGATATATCTGAATAAGGTAAAAGCCACATATTTGGCAACCGGGGTTCATATAAATCAGGACTGACAGGGCTGGAGGGAACTTTTAAAAGGAGTAATACACAAAGTAGCAGCTCTATGGTTGGTGCTTCCCAGTCGCGGGCCCCATGTGGAGAGCGAGACACTAGCATAATTCATAACTTCTCAAGCAGAGGCACAGAGCCAGCAAGTGACAGTCTACGTGTGGGAAGAGAGACAGCGGAGAAAATATTGACTAATGACTTTCCATGATGCCCCCAAAATGGATTTGAGCCTGCTTTATGCTAAAGACAAGAGAGAACGAAGCAGGAAGACCGAGCAGACAGAGGGCGGGAAGTGATAAGCCGGCGTCCGTTTTTCAAGTTTGCTGGAATGCAAAAAGACGTCGACATGTGGTTTTGCTGGAGAGACGGAGAAGGAGACCCTTCCCCCTGACAGCCCCGCTTGTCCACAGGTAGAACTGTTGACGGAGCTCATTAGAGAGAAAACTACTCGATTTGTTCTCCACCGATTCTATTCCAGCTCTTCACAGTTTCCCCGAGTCTCTAACATAGCCATCCAAAAAGGCTGACTGATGCAGAAAAAGACGGCCACAAGCTAGACTTAGAATTAAGTTTGGGCTGGTCTGATTTCCGGTGAAGAGAAGTGTTCCGCAGCCGAAGTTCTTCCCGAGGTCAGCTTGTTATCCCAGATGATGAGAGCTCCATTAAAAAGCTGCACTGGGATTATTTCTGCTGAAAAGTTTGAGTAGAGCCAAGTCATCGTTCTTCATGTCCACACACTTCCTCTGGTTCCCTTGGTTTTACAGTCTAGTGAAGGTAAATGGGAATGGGAAGATGTGCCATACATCAATATTAGTCTTTGCAGAAAATGACAGTTTGCTTGGTTCCTACAGAACCTTTCCAAAAAATTTGAATGTCATGGAAAACTTCTTTAATTCCCATAATTCCACTCAAAATGTTAAACTTTCATAGGTTGTAGATGCAGGGCCCACAGTTTATGCGATTTCAAATATTTGTTTATTGTTACTTAATTTGGACTTCCAGCTCATAAAGCCCAAGAAAACAGGAATTCAAAAAACCTGAATATTATGAAGAAATTATGGGAATTAAACAACTTTTCCACGATATTCAATTTTTTTCTTATACTGTTGTTGTTACGGTAAAGCATGTTGATTTTCGTGTGTTTTTACATATTTTTTCTTTTTATCTTTGTGTGAACCTCGATGCCTGAAATTTCTGTTGTGGGACAATAAAAACACATCTCTTCTTAAAATAGGCTCTTCTAAGGCTTTCCTAGACTGGGTCTCAAGTATTTGCAGATTTTATGTAATCACAAATGGCTTTGATCTCAAACCTCCATGAATATCAGGAGTCCACTATATATGAGCTATAAAACATTCATGCTAAAACTTCAAAACAAAACACTCGAGTAGATAGTGAAAAACCCTCTTGTTTTAACAAATAGTTTCACTCATGAAATACTTAGATCAAACAGACGTTAAAACTATATTTTGGTGTTAATGAATCTTTTAAATTTACTATTTTTTTTTACCTTAAATCGTAAGAATATGATGACTTAAACCATCTTGAAATTAAAACCATGAATTTGAAGCGATTGGACTCGTTTTCGTCCCCATCCTGCGTGTCGCCAGTGACAGAATGAAGCCTTCATAGATGAAGAAAAAAAAAGGAAGCAGCGTGATTTCCTGACATTCACAACATTTTTTAGATTATTTCTCAGGAACCCCGTGGTGGCATCAATCTGTCTGTTTGCTGGAGTCACTGTGAGGGAAAAATGTATTTCCATTAGCCCTGCACTGTTAACCAGACAACCAAAGAATGGAAAACACATGCTCAAAATAAGTAAAACTGTGTTTATAGATTATATACATCACACACAAAGAAAGGGTGAAGAAAAAGAAGTCAATGAAGAAAAAAAAAACACTCACAAGAACCTGACTGTCAAAATAGACCCTAACTTCCTTCGACTAGACGACAATCACAGCAGACATCTACAGAGTCATGCATCAAACTCTTGAACTGAAGCAGTTTGCTGTGCGTGGAAAGTAACAGGCCAGTCATACAGAGCTTTCGTCCTATCTACAGGAAATAGTTTGCTGTTGTTTTGAGGTTTGAGGCAAATAAAAGAGGAAAACTTGATTTATTTTATTGAATAAACTTTGTTCTTGCGTGGGCTTGATTTTAAATGCATGTGTGAGACTCTTTCCTGAGCGGAGGATCTCTGCTGGAGGGCAGGGCTGTCTTGTTTTATTTGACAAGTGGGCATTAAGGATCAAGTAGTAGACCTGCGTTCGCCTGGTAGTCAACCTCTCTGGTTGACTCAAACCTATGACTTTAGTGAAAGTTGTTAATGCTTCCATGTTTTCCCTGCTCCTGCTCACCCTGCATGTCCTCTCTCCCTCCCAGGTGGAGCTTGTTGTTTTGTTTTCTAACCAAACTCTAGATCCAGTCTGTAAAAACCTCCATCATAGTTCCGCTCTGTGTATTAATGAGCACTAAGTCAAACTTGGTGTTGAACAATGAAAATCGGCACATGTATGTGTTTTTAGAGGTGACCTCAAGTATTCACTGATTTCAGCTATTTGCAGGCAGCTGTGATCCCAAACCTCAGTGAACACCAACAGTCCACTGTATCCACAAAATCATTTTTATCTATATTATTGGGTTTAATTTAACATTGCATTTCTTTTCTCTCACTCCAATTTCTAGAAACTGTACATATCTACAGCAAACTGTTTTGGTGCTGCCATGATTGCAGTTAAATATTATATTTTAAAAAGGCTTACAAAAAATATAAGAATAACAATCCAGGATTTGAATACAGAATTCACAAAAAAAAAGAAAAAAAAAGAAAAAAAAAAGAAAATCTCTATATTTACTGATTGCACAGAGTTTCCGTTCATGATGACACATCTTGTGGTCCCTCATTTTGGGATTCCTGACAGCTGATTTAAATATCTTCAGAGACTTGAGATGTTCTACTACCAGAAATAGCTTCCTCCATCTGCAGAGTCGCTCCCATCCTTTCATCCACCCAGCAGAGGGAGGAGAGGTGAGAGCAAGCATGGCTGAGTCTGACACAAACTGGGGTTTCTTTGTCAGGTCTCTGGGGTTAGTCGGATGCTTTGTTTAGGAAGAATAATTCGAAAACAGTCTGAAATGTCACAACATAAACCAACATAAGATCTCTACCTGAGGCTTTCCCACAGTTTGGAGTTATTTAGTGAATGAATTAGAAACCGGGGATGAATTGCATCAAGGAAATGAAGGCTACATTTTGAAAATATAACAGTTTGGTACAGTTGATAGAGATTAGGAATTGGTCAGTTGCCCAGGTTCAACTCTTCAGATGTTTTCTCTCTAATTTTTTCTTTTACAACACAGAAGCTCTGATTCTTTTGACACTGTTCTTCTGAAGTAGTCAGAAGAACAGTGAACTTGCCGTCAACTCAAAATAACTCAACCATCAATGCTTAATTTTACTACCAAAATGTCAGTATTTTGTGTAGCCACCATTATTTCCAGGACTTCCTTAACTCTCTTGGACATGGAATTCACCAGAGCTTCATGCATTGCCATGGGATCCTCTCCCTCTTCTCCATGACAACGTCACAAAGCTGGTGGGGTTTGGAGAACGTGTCGTTCGATCCTTCACTTTTTTGTTTGAGGAGAGACTCATTAGGGTTTAGGTCTGGGGCCCAGCACCTTTACCCTCAGTTACTTTAGCAAGGCAGCGGTTGTCATGGAGATGTTTGGGGTAACTACCATGTTGGAAAACTGGCCCAGTTTCTGAAAGGACGGGATCATGCTCTGACTCAGTACACATGTACATTGACGGCTCCTTCGAAGACTCTCTTCCCAACAGCTGGCAGTGCTCACAGCCACAAACCATGACAACCATGTCCTTAAAAGTTCTTAAAAATATCCTCAAATGTTTTGTTTTTGTATCTGAGGTATCTGAGAGATCAAGAGGTACTCTCGAATTTAAAATCGCCGTTAGAGACGCCGACAGAATGGAATACAATAGAATTTTATTTATAACAACACGGCTGGCCAAAGTGCTTTACACCAAAGAAGCAAACTGGAGGGCATACACGTCCTGCTTTCTGAGTTACAGCCAAAATAAATAAAAAAATAGATGAAAGCATGAATAATTTAGTTTTATTTATTAAAATTAAACCTGCTGAAGGAATCCAGTCTCCCAACACCCACATCAGCCATCCAGTTTTCAAAAAACATCTGACGACTGCCCAGAGTAAAATATATATTTAAAAAAAAAAAACCTCCTCAGTGAAGAATGAGGCCTTGAGCCACCAGACTGTAATAAAATGGCATCAGCAGCTCACTGATTACTGACTGCATTGGACCTTTTTTCTTTTACAGAGTTTAGTTCTGGAAACCCATAAAGGGAACAACAAACCGCAGAACATTGAGTTTTTATTCAATCGTTTCTTTGCAAAAATGTAATTTATGGTTCATAAAGGATGACTACATATTTTTTTTATTTTTACTTCATCTTAGAATAACTAAAGGCTGATGGTGCGGCATGTGGGATTTTCTTTTTTTACTCTACCTTATTTTAGCTGCACTCAGAACTTTTCTGAGATTGTCTGTTTGCCAACAGCTGCCAAACTCAGCATTCCTGCCAGAGAAAACCCCTGCTTTGGTTTGGGGTTAGCATTTGTTATGAGAAATATGCACAGTAATTTAATACAGAAAGAAAAATGAGTTTTTATTAACTACCCCAGCATGTGACTCACTCTTTATTCTAAAAAACATTAAGGTTTTTAAGCTGTGAATATACCTTAAGTGTCTTGTTTGTGCAGTTGATTAAAATTAAAATGTGGAACATATCTAAGGACAAGGGCTTAAAAGTTCTCACAACGACATAAATCCCAGAATATGTGTGTGTGTTTCTCAGTGTGAGTTTCAGTGGGTGTGACATGTGAGAAGGTCAAGTGTCATAATTTGAGAAAAGAACCATTAGTGCCTGACTCTTGAATATTATAAAAGTTGTTTTTCGTCGTGTTAATTGCAAGCATGTCAAAACTACTTTCTGAGTATTTTGAAGGTAAGTCATGATGGTTCTAAAGCAAATGTTCAAACTAATTAGATGTAGGCTTCAACGTGACACACTGAAGAACTGATATAATTACCACTGTCATTAAGATCCAAAGCTAAAATTAGTTTCAAAAATATTCTAATATCCAATTAGAAAAAAAAAAAAAAAGAGACCAAAACCTAATTACTGAAGCTTGTAGTTGTGTAGGAGAGTGTTATGCAACTGTGGATCGTTTACCAATTACATTAAAAGCCATATCTTCCAATTTTACAAAACATATGTTTAAAGACGGATTTATTCATCATTAAGTTATGCAAATAATATTTTCCACACCTGAAGGATATTAGCCTTTACAAATGAGCTAGACTGCTTTCAGATTTCCCCATTGTCTCATTTATAAAGCATATTATTCTGTAACAAAAAGGTCTGTACAGACTAGTGCTGTCAATCAATTAAAAATCTGATTAATCACATTCTAGCGCTGTGATTGATCACGATTAACCACTATGCCTAACGTAAGCATGGAATATTAATATGCACACAGTTGTGGTTCTTGCAGGAATTGTTGCCAGGGCAAGCCCCTCTTTCTGCTGCACTCCAACCAATCAAAATGTAAGAAATCATCTGGCTATCTGGTTGTTTTTCTGTAGCAGGAAGCAACTAAGGCAAACATACACTACTACACATACTTACAAGCAGCATCAAACTTGTTGAATTTATTTTCTAGTTCTTGGGCGTCCCATCCCTTTCAGATGCCTCCCTGGGCATCTGAAAGGGATGCCCAGGGATGCCCACTGTGTGCACATTTTCCAAAAATATTCAAGAAAATGCTTTATTGTCTCAAACCAAAAATGTGTGAAGATTCTCAGTTTTCCAGGATTTTATTTCCAGGGCGGCTTAAAGGAAGTTATTTTGTTTTAAATGTTAATTTAGAAATGTCCCTCTCCATTTATTTCCTATGCAACTTGTGGAATGAGGTGACAGTTGCTTGTCCTTCTCCGGTCAAGCAAACTCGTGCATGTGAAACTTTGAGTTCCGATTAGATTTTGGTCTTTGACTGGCTGTGCTTTGACTGGGCCATTCTAACACATTGCCAGGTAGCTCTGTCTGGATATTTAAAGTCATTTTCCTTTCGGAAAGTTAACCTTCACCTGAGTCCGGTATTGGTCAAGTGTTGCGTTGTATTTATCTGCCACTCACCTTTGACCTCCTTCCCCATCCATGTTAATAAAAAGCAACCCACTAATGCTTCCATTGCCATCTTTCTCAGTAGCTACGTTTCCACTGACCATATAATTGCGCAATTTGACATTTCAAAGTAAATTTGCTTATTGGAAACATAAAAAAAAAAAACAAAAAAAAAACCTGTTTTTGATCAAATGTTTTGGTGCTAGGATGAGGTGGATTTTTGTCCGCATCAAAAATGGTTTATTTCGCAAAACTCCAATGGAAACACTTTTTTTTTGCCTCACACGAGTCACATGATCAACAACTACATGCTGCCACTGGCAGAAACCACAAAGAAGACGACGACAGGAAGTAGTTGGAGGATCATAGCCTGGCATGATTTTTATTGGCTTATCACGTGAACAAACTTATGCAGGTGTGATTTTAATTCCGTTTCTTATATATTGGAAACACCACAATTGCAAAATGATGTTTTTTGCCAAGTTTTGCAGACATTTGTAATGGAAACGCAGCTATGGAGGCCAGTTTGCTCACACTGGTGTGCAGTGCATAGAGAAGGGTTTTGTCTGCAGGCCAAAGCTTCTTACTTATTGACTTATTTAACCTGAGATGTTAGTTTGCCAGGCATTCTTTTGATTCTCGGCTATCCAAAAGCAACAAAAGATGTTTGTTTTATCCGTTTTGCTCATGAACTTGGCTGAATTTGTGAGCTACTCAGACGGCATAAAATCCACGAAAGAATTCCTTAAGTAAAAATGATGAAACAACTGCATTTTTCAAAGCAGCATTGGCGCTTCCTCCATCAGGACTGACTCCAGCACACAAACAGATTCATAGTCATAAGAATCTACTTCCCTCGCCTTCCAGAGAGGAACATCCGATATCTGACTGCTTTCCACTCCTCGTGGGAAGAAGAGCTTCTATTTTACAGCTCCATTAGACCTCGTGTCGAACTCTTAGCTCTGTAATCAGAGACAGTCCCAACACGCAGCCATCTCTCCTTGAAAGGATACTCAATTTCAAACCTGAAATGTGTGAAATCAAGCCTGACAAACCCAAAACATAAAGCTCACAAATGACACATCCTGTGGTGTAATGAGACTGGGAGAATAAAACACCACAGTAGAAGGCAGCTGTGGTAAGCATCAGTAATTAAAGCAACAATGGCGTTAAAAAACCCAGAAAAGGAAAACAATGTTTTTCCACCTACTGTCTCTGGATGAGGAGTGAAATGCAAATTGATCCATCAAGTCGACCCACTCAAGAGAAAACTCATTGAAAACAAAGTGTTTCTCTCTGTGACTGGATTCAGCAGTGAGGTATGTAATGGGCTGCCCTCTCAAACGAAACACCTCTGAATTACTTTGCCATATTGGGAACATCAAAACGAAGAATCAATCTTACTGATATTTGGGTTTTAAACAAAATCAGTGTAAAATTGATAAAAAAGAAGGAAAAAATAATTAATTCTATATTGATATAACTGAACCATTCTATACTGGGCCCACTCTCAGAACTGTCATGATCTTTTAGGGGATTGTAGGTGTTAATGTGACAGTCAGAGAGAACATTATGTGTATTTGAACCAAAGGTTACAATTGCTCTGATCCTGAATAATGGCTAAATCAGCAAACTATCTTAAATAATAATATTATGATCTGAGGTGGAGAATGAGTGAGGCAGAGCTCCATCAAGGCCTAAACTTAAGCATAAACTGCAGATTCCCATATCTTTTATATTTAACACAAATCATTGTAAAAAAAATAAAAATAAAAAAAATAAAAATCCACATCATCCATTGGATATGTGAAAGATCAAAACTTTCTTCAGGAAATTCTGGAACAGCTCATGTAAACCAGAAATTTTATGTTCATCATTCCTGCAAAATTGATGGAAAAAAGAACAGTGCAAGCATCAACAATTGCTAGTAAAATGATCCAGGGCTGGCCGCATGCAAAATCAAGCTAACAGCATAGCTTCAAGGGATTTAAGCTTCCCCGGCTGCATTTTCTTTTGAATATTTTAGATATACACTCGAAAAAACTTTTGTTTGGGAGATTTTCTGCAAATAGCTTGAGATCACGTTCCACAAAAGATTCTGTGAATAATGAACTGCGAATAAACAGGGGTGAACCGTAGCTCCTATTTCCCCTGTTATGTTGACAGAGTTGAAAACAGCTAGTCAGACTCAATGATAAGAGCTACGTCATGAAAACATCTGCTGCTGTTAAAGCGGCATTAAATAGAAGAGAAGGCTCTGTGAAAGTACTGCGGCTGGCTAACACTTAGCTGCTAAAGTTCTTCCTCTGCTTCTTCTTGAAACTTACTGGCGGTTGGCAAAAAACGTTAGGTGAAATTACCACCACCAACCAGTAAGGAGTCTGGACCACAAGTTGCTAAAGTTAGCTTCTGTTTCTGTGAAAATACTGCAACTGGCTAACAGTTAGCTGCTAAAGGTAGTTTCTGTTTTGGCTGTTTCAGTTTTTAATGAGCCTGGGTTGCTTTGATCATCTTTACTTCAATCTCCAAATTGCTTAGACTGTTTAAAGTAAACTGTGTCATTTAAAAAAAAAAAAATACAATTGGAGATTTATGAAATCGTAGTTGTGGAAATTTGTGAAAATACAAATAATAGAAAACATAAAATTTGTGTGTTGCATTATCCTAGCAACACACATATATTGGACTACAATATACGAACCTGTCCAATATTATGCAGTGAATACAAATTCTTCATTGCAAAGTTTGTCATTTGTGAAGCCTTAATCTTATTAGACAAAAGGAGAAAAAAGTATTTTTACTTTTCTAGAAAACATTTCTAAAACCTTTTGTTTTTACTTTCAAACAGTCCTTACCCCCATTTACCCCAACACAACTCCTCAAGGACAAGCAGGTATAGACGACGGATGATTCATATTTGTACCATTAGGCCCCTAGTAGCTATTATTGTTCAAAGGCAGCGCATTTCCAAGTGGGGGTTAAATGACGGTCATGCTAAGGAAATGAGCTTGGGAGATTTTTGCTTCAGCCTAGGACACATTTACAGTACCATCATATCAAGGAAAATATAGAAAAAACTTTTTTTTCTTCACTTATTTAACCTTGATAATAAAGCCATTTATTTCTTTTGATGCTACTACCTTGTAGATTACATTAAAGTCTCATTAATGAGAGAGCATTCAGTAATTCAGGCATATTCTCTCACTTTCTGTAATTCTACTATTACAGACTCATGTCAAAGATATAGTAGATGTTTAGATTTTCCCTGAAAAGTATTCTCCCTCCCTCAGGTGAAAGGTCAAGGAAATGTGCAGAAAATACAGTAAAAAAAAAAAAAAAAAGTAGAATGCTGGAAAAATTATATTTTCCTTTTACGGAGTTTTTCTATTTTTGCTTCTTAATTGTTTCAGATCAAACTTTTTCAAAATTTCTCTGTACAGAAGCTGAGAGAAAGGAAGGCAGCGGTCAGGGGGGTGGAGCAGCGCCACATAAGATTGTGATGGACAGCGCTAAAACCCGCCTCCCGACTCAGATTGGTGGTTTCTGGCAGAAGGCAGAAGAGTTGGATTTTTTTTTTAGATTATTGATGTCAACAAGTATGTAAAACAAAAGTATATATTTTTCATGACGGTTGCATACTGCAGTCTTAAGAAAGAAAATCATTATTTGAAAACAAGTTTTTAAATTTTAAAAATAGATGTCAGGTTGGGTATTAAGATTTGTTTCATGACTTAAAACATGGAAGTGAACAAAAGTGTAAAACAATGGAGAAAACTGTAAAGAGAAAAATCCTTATTCATCATAAGAACATGTATGAAGGTGGCTCCCAGGACACGGTGGTCAATATTCTGACCCGGACAATGGAACACGGATCCAAACTGAGAACCGTATGAATGCCGATTGCCCAACCCTTTGTTTTATTTCAATAATGATAAAAAAAAAAACAACAACAAAAAAAAACAGGCTAAAGTAGCTTGTCACTTTGTGTATAATTTTGCCTTGAACTCATGCAGCACTGAAGGGCTCCTGAACCCATCTGCATCCTGGCAGGTAAGTGTTTCAGGGCTCTTTTCCAAGGTTTAAAATTGGATTTAAAAACAGTCAAGCATGCATGGATACCCCTGTGACGGCTTAGGTATTAAAGCAGAATCTGCTGACTCACCAGCTGTGACAAAGGGCTCCTTTTTCTCTCATAAAAATAAATAAATAAATAAAAAGAAATACTCTACAGCTTAGCTCTGGCAGAAAACATGAGGTGAGGGAGCATAAAACCATCTCTAGGAAGAAAGCATCGCCACAGCCCCTCCCACCTCGTCCTCCAGGAGTCTATAGCAGAGTTAAGAGGGTACGAGTGGATGTGTGTGTGAGGTGTATTGTCCGGGCCACACTCGGTTAACAACCCCATTAACTGGCTCACAAAGCAACCCCCGGGGCAACGATAACATCAATCCCAGCTTTAGAGGGCCATTACGTCCAGCCAGAGATATACATGGCTCTTTGTGGGAGCGAGGTGAGGCCCCCGCGGCCGTGCAGCTGGGGGGTCAGGTGTTGGGGGGAAGAGGGGGAGGTGGGGTAAGGTGTCGCCGCCCTTTTGTCAACTCCAACCCTCTGTCCGCCCAGCAACCCCAGCCAGACCGCACAAACACGCCGACAAGTAGCTCCCCCCAGGCTGTTTGGCAGGACAGAGTCTGAGGCTGTTTATCTGCTTCTCTCAGGCCTTCACACACACACACACACGCCCACCCCTCCCCGCACACCCCCGCACACACGCCAAACACAAGCCTCAACTCCTTTATGCCAACAGATCTTCACATACAGGGAGTCGTGTGTGTGCCCTGTAAACTTTGCAAAGTCACCCATTATTTTACAGTAGCGGTACAGTAGCAGAGCCTCGTGTCAATCCAGATAAGCGTATGAACAAACCCACACACCGAGGCACCACCTCGTTATGTCCTTACAACATGCAGCCAATGCAAATAACACATTAAATCAGTCTCAGACATGTAGCCCACATGGCAATATCTCCACACTGATAAATACTTCCCAATCATAAACCCTCTAAAACATACACGCACACTCCCACACACCCGCACACCCCCGCACACCCACATAAATGGAGCATCTTCTTGCAGTATCTGAAGGCACGCTGCTCTCAGGTGATAACATTCTCATGCCGCAGTGGCAGGAAAGAGAAGTCAATGGGTTTTTCGCCCTCCCCCCCCCCTGCATTCTGCTTCGCGGGTAACTATTGAACTCCAGGATGCTGCATAGAAACATGTTTTGTCTGAAACTTCAAGTGTTTAATAGCTGGATTTCTCCAAGGGAGGTTTAACAGCCTCAATTAAAATCGCATAAAGGGGAAACGCACGAGTCTTGACAGTATAAACACGGCGCCACTTTTAGAACAAACAGGGATTAAGAGCTTGGTGGAGGCTGGTTCTCCTTTCCCCACTACCAGGTTGGATACTGAGGCGACGCAGATGAGTGACGGCTCACCCAGATGTCTTGGACAGGAGGCGACAAGTTTACAGTCCCTGGGGCCGGGGGATCGGTCTCGGGGGATGGGACACAACGCTGAGCATCTCGTGGAGTTGGTGAGGCAAGGAGGTTTTCATGGCAACCGAGAGAGGAACTGCTGAGAGTTCCCTCCCAATGGGAGACGAGACGACAGGAGAGGCAGCACCTGGATTCAGCCTACAGATGCTCCCATCAGAAATTCTTCAATCGTATAAAAGAGAAAGCATCAAAAATGTTGGTGAAGTCCAGCTTTTTCAGAACCCTCCACAGAAGTTACACCTGGTCTAGTATTCTGTCAGGGTTGCCACACCAGATTTAACTTCTGTCCTGAAGGGAACATCAGCTTAACATCCTACTTACAGATGAAGCAGTTGGCCCTACTTTCACTGTTCAGCTCTTCCTCAGACTAAATGATTAGTGGAGTTTTTATTGTGACTTGCTCTCTTTCACCAAAGGAGCTACTATCACCTTTAACTCTGTACTTTTCACTAACATACAAAGTCCTCTGGAATCAGTTCTTCTGTTTCTTTCTGTGCATTCTGCTCTTGTCTTCTCAAACCTCCAGTCGGTCGTTGCAGATGCTGCTCGTATTGAGCTGAGTTCTGGTTCTGCTGGAGATTTTTTCCTGTCAAAGGGGAATTTTTTCTCTCCGTTGTCGTTACATGCGTGCTTGGTATGAGGGATTGCTATAAAGTCAACAACATAAGAACGCGATTTTTTACTGTTGCTACGTAGTCGTCCAGGAGCTGTGAATGCTGCAACTCAGTGACTTGATGCAATCTGCTTAAGTGTATGTGTACTTAGAGACTTATTGAACTATTTTGAGTAATAAACTGAACTTAATGAACTGTCTGATAACTGGAACCAATTGGAACATTTGTATGACTGAACTGAAATGACAGACAGAAAACAGAAAACAGCTTCTCCCCCACTCAGCTCCTTCAGACTAGTGGCAGCAGCAATTAGCAAACACCTGGTGGTACTGCGCATCTGCTGAGCTTGAAATACGAACCACTGGTATGAACGTTGTTAACGGAAAAGAGTTGTTGCGATAAATGCTGAAGGCAGAGTTTGGAGCTCCTTAAAGAGACAGAAACCCAGTTTCAAGGCATTCAATTGTGAAGACTAATTTCTTTTGTCTTTTTGTATATCTAGCATGTTCACAACAAATAATGGTAACATAGTTACTTGATTATGCTACAAAATGGTTTTAAAACAAAGTGGATCCCCAAAATTAGTGTTTTGGGGATCCACTGTCAGCTGATCTCTATCCAACAGATCCAGCACATTTAGGATGTTGTGAAACTGAAGATTATCATCATAAACCTTCAAACCAAATAAGAGCTGCAAGGTTTTCTAATAAATAACAAATAGTGAGTAATGTGTACTTTTATTCCTCTTTCTTTTATGTGTACTTCATTCGTTCATTCTTGACCACTGAGGAATCCCAGGGTCTGTAACTCTGCCTACAGCAGAAGAAGCCCTCTGGTCCAGATGATGTGCATTACTCACGTGTTCCTTGTTTTTTTGGATGTAGCTTAGCAAACAGCAGCGCTCCGTTCTGTGCTGCTGCTGCGATGCATTTGACAGTTTTCCTTTAGAAATGATCAGAGTTTGAACCAAAACTAAATTTAAGCTATACAATCTTTAGTGTCTTGATTAAAATGAACTTTCATCTACGGTTCATGGTCTGTCAGCAGTAGGTCATTCGCACAGGGAGTTCTACAGCACATAGCTTACATATGTATCTATATCTGTTGTCGGGTTTGCATTCTTGTCCTGACGGACAGCTGCCTGAACCTCCTGCAGGCTGTAAGAGCAGTGAAATGCTTTAGCAGCAGCTCCTTATGTCAGCGGAAAGCAGAACGGGTTCACCCTGAACACTATTCAGCTCAGTCCAAATCCCATATTGGTATTAGCTCTTCTAATATTCTTTTCATATAACTTCTCGCATATTTTTCTCACTTCGTGTGCCAGACAGTTATTATTGGACAAAGAAATTGCTGTGAACTTCAGAAGGCTGCATGAAAATGACCCAGGTTTCAACAGAAGGTTTCACTTGGTTAATAATGTCTTCAAACTGCTCTAAGTAGTCAGCATATGCATGTATGCTTATTGTAGACTATTGTGAGTTTTAAGGGAATGTTACTTGAACTTGACAGATTAATTTATAATCTGAGTGGTACTGTGAATGGTTTGTGTGGCTTTTTTTCTTTATTTGTAACTGTAAACCTTTACTTGTAACTAATAATAGAATGATGCTCAGTCAAAAAAAAAAAAAGAATCAGTAACTCCAAGACCTTTTTCCACTCCTGAACAGTGATTTGCATGACAATTGCTGAAAGGTTATCACATATGTAAAACAGTTCATTTCAAGCATGAATAAAAGCTTTCATAGAAGATAATCTGATGTTACAACGCCGGTCTGGCTTTTGTAATTCAAGAAAAGAAATCTTTGTTAGTATCGAAATAGCTGGATTCACACCATGACAGCATTTTCTTCAGATGTTATCAAGTGTTCCTGTAATTGTAATGTCAGCCTGGAGTCTCGCCAGGCCACTGGATAAAAGGGAGTTATTATGACTTTTACCATTTAGATCTATTTTCCAGTTCATATCATTGCGTTTATAAGCAATATATATGGGGTGTCATTTGAAAATTAAATATTTAGTTTGCAAAATAAGATTTAGTTTGAAAATTTAATGTTTAGTTTGTAAAATACACAGTCCGGAAATGAAATGCTTAGTTTGGAGAATACATAAATATTTAATTTAGAGTTAAAAATTTATTTGGAACTATGACATTTATGTATGAATAACATGTTGAAAATATGACTTACAAAATATGATATTGCTGTTAATTTTTTTGTGCAAGTTTTCTTGTATATACAGTCAGCTCAAATAAAGTAAACTTGCTCTTTTCTACAGGGTTGTGTGAGTAAATAAAATAAATACAGCACTGCAGCAGATCATCCGAGGCGTTTATGGATGGTAGAGAGTGCTGCTTGACCTCTGCTCCAAGTGCTAAAATGCTAATTGCCCTGGGGCCGCGTTGCATTCTGGTCCGGTGATGGTGCTCAGGGTGAAGGCGGCGCCGCCTCACCGCCCTTCACCAGCGACGGTCAAGCTTCGCCGAAAAATATTGCAGCTGGAGAAGATGCGGCGAAACGATCCACATAATAACTTCTTTACTGTCAAACAAGTAAACATACAAAGAGAGATGTCCTCTACTTTTTCCATAACGTTTAGGGTTTAAAGTGACTTTCAAATGTTCTTGTTAAAGTGTAATCTGCAAACAGCTGCCAACAGCCCCGTTTTTTTTCCTTTTCTTTTTTTTATAGATAGGACAACAATAATCCATAAAAATGTAATCAATATCCATGCACACACTCGGCAGGCCTGCTTGTCCTCAGGTGTTCCACTGCTCATGCTGGAAATGCGCAGTCCTTCCTCAACGGTTGTTGCTAGAAACTCAAGGGCATTGTCAGCTTTATCAGGCCGGGTGATTCATCAGGCTAGTTGGTAAATAAGAGATGCTATCAAGCGCTCCTGGTGGCATTGAGGGCTCTTGTCCTAATCAATAACTTTCCAATTTTTCACTGATCTCTGCCTCTGATTAGCCGGACTAATCCAATACATAGTGTTGCTGTCCATTACGGCGGCAGGACAAAGCCTTCCCATTAAGACTGCACTCCCCCACCCTCCCTTATCTCTTGTTTTAGCGATATAATGCGCGCCGGTGCTTGGGAACACAACGAGGACATTCCCCGGGCTCTTCTAATTGCTAGTCAACTTCGGGCCGGCAGATAGCAAAGAGATGTCACTCTGCCTAGCAGCGCCGCAGTTCTTTAAAGCACTGAGACGGTAAACCAACCGGCGCACGGGAGGCAGGCCACGCCGAGGTACAATGGCTTGTAATTTTTCATCTCGGTGGAAACGGCAGAAAGCAAAGTGACGTGAGTAATGAGGGAGCTGAGGGCGAGGAGGGGCGGACGGGCCGTCAGTCAGAGAGGGGCGGCCATGGCAGCAGCCACTTACTGACGATCGGATGCTGATGAATAAGCTCAGGCTAATTTGAGTTAATGACTATAAAATGTGCATTAATTTTCCTTCTCGAAATGATCTGTAATGAGCATAACTGATGGAAGGGGAGATGAGAAGTCTTTTCTTTACAACTCAGAGAGTACGCTGTAGCATAGACAACTTGAGACACTTGGAAATAAGAAATCTGATTAACTATGAATTAACCTGCTATTTTCAAAGGGGAAATATTAGGTAACATTTACTTTTCTTAAGCTTTACGTCATGTTATAAAGTTATTTCCTTGTCAAAAACATACCTGGAGTGTTGCTTTGATTCTTTCATTCATGTTTGAGAAATTATACAATTTTCCATGGCAACCATTCAGCTGAGCAAAGCACCTGGGGGGACCGAGCCCCGCCTTTGAGGACAAAGCTCCTCCTTAGAGCTGCAGTTTCCAAGCTTCCATCTCACAAAGCAGCTGAATGGCAACTCTGCCACTCAACTCCTTCAGACTAGCCCACAGCAATTAGCAAACACCTGGTGGAACTGCGTATCAGCTGATCTCATTGTACCAGCTATGTCTCAGTGCAACACTTTTAAAAACATTAAAGGGTTAGTACAGGAGCCATGTTGTGATGACTTCCTGAAGGTGAAGTGTCAGAAACAGCAGGAGTTTTTAAAGAGACAGAGGCCCAATTTCAAGGTGCTAAAATACAAAGTAATATTGTTTTAAGTCATATTTGACACATGAAGCATTTTATCATAACTGAAGGTATAATATGAGACCATGTGCCTGGGAAATACATACTACTGCCTCTTTAACCCAACTCAAAGGTCTTGGAGATGAAAATCGTTGAAATCGAGAGAAGAACTCTGTTGTTCCTGTGGTGGTCCCCCCCAGGGCTTTAGATGACTGCCTCAGGTCCTCCTGGAGGACTTTTTCATCAAAATTAAGGAATTATTGACTTAAAACAAGGTCCTACATATTACTGAAATGTTACTTGTAAGTTAGTTTGTGCCCCACGTTATTTGCCCTAAAAACCAGACCAAGAACTTGGTAGGATTTTGAGTTTCTGCAGTGGAGAAGCAGCATTCAGGTTCTCTGCTACACTAATCTGGAACAAACTTCCAGAAAACTGCAAAGATGCTGAAACATCTTTAAATCAAGGCTTAAAGCCCTAATTTTTAGAGTGGCTTTTGATTAATACAAACTAGAACATTGACAAATATGTTTGATGCATATTTGCTTGATGATTTTTATTTGACAAAATGTAATGTTTGTCACTTATTTCCTTACTGATGACTGTATTCTGTTTCCATGGTGTAAAGCACTTTGAACTGCCTTGTTGCTGAAATGTTCTGTAAAAATAAACCAGGCGTGACTTGAGAAGACGGTAATTGTTACAATCGTCATGTTTTGTAGCAACCCTTCCGCGGTTTTTCTTCTTTTTTTGCGTTGTGACAAAGTAAAAGAGCTGAACACATTGTTGCTCTTTGCTCAGAGGAGTTGCATCTAAGAAATGTCAGCATTAGTCATGCACCTTCATGTTATTCATGTCTACAGTAAACAAAATATATATACATGTAGCTTGAAGAGCAGCTTCAGAGTGTTAGCTTCACCCTGCTGTCATTCATTGCAGAGAGCTGCCAGACTTAACACAAGCTCTAGCCTGAGGTTAAAGTAACAGCCAGCTGCTGAGCCTCTGCAGCTTTTTGCACTGATGTTGGTTCAGAGTCCTGCTCCTTCAGGCAGGCATCGGTTCCTGAAAATGATTTTCCCTCAGTTTGTCTGTTTGAATGTGACGGACGTGGATGCGCTCGGTCTTGAAATGAAGAGTTACTGTTTCTGCAGTGGCTGAGAGAGTCTTTGTTTAGCACAACAGCGAGGGATTGTTTCAAAGTCTCCACGTTCACTGTGGCTCTTTGCTGCTGCTTTCCTTTTCGCACAGTGTCAAGAAACATTTTCTTCTTTTATCATTATTCACCAGCGGTGCCTGGCAATTTCTGTCTGTCCGCATGCAGAAAATAAAAACACAGAAAAGTTCTTCCCACGATAGCGCCCCTTATTCAAAGTCGCCCTGGGAGGTGAGCCAAGGCCCTCATCTGAGCTGCCCCCTGAGTCTCCATGCAGGTCAGAGGTACATGATACCAACACCAGCCCATTCAGTCAGTCATAAAATCTAGGAAATCCCATCAGTAAAACTCCATCCTGACTGCTTTTATTCTGGTTTAGTTTTTAAACTCATTTAAATTTTGCTTGCGGACATTTCTAGCGTCGACTTTGTCCTTTTGTTAACACATCAGTGGAGAGCTTCAGCCTGCGGGCAGGAGCTGTTTGGTTCGGCGTCTCACCCCTCATCCGTCAGATCCACACTGATTAGCCTCCCTCCTGCTGGACGCCGAGCGAAGCGGGAAGGGAAAAGCCAACAGCCGCGCGCCGACGAGCCAAAACTTTTCTCCCCTCGTGCTCTGCCCCATGGAACAAGCTGAGCAAAATTCCAGCTCCAAATTTCTCATTTGCCATTACCAAGCTCACAACAATTTCACAGCACAGCAGTCACACCATAATGAACTTCCAGAAGTAATTAAAGGCCGTTTCCTGTGGAGGGACCTTCATGAATAGGAGACAGACAGCTTTCCAGCAGCCTGTAATCATTGCGCCCTCCAGCCGAGGCGTCGCATCGGCTTTGTTGTTGGCCAGAAATCCCTTCAGGACGCTGAAAGCTCGATCCTCCAATCGGCACGCCTCCACGTGGTGAAAACTAATGATGCAGAATTGCCGTGGCAAGCCTCTGCTTCATTCATACATCATAATCCGAAGCAGAAACGTATATGAGAGGGTAAAACGTAACAACGTCATATCATGTTTAACAGGTTGATAGCTTGTTTGCCGGAGGCCCCATGAATCCAGCGGGACAGAGTTGTAAACAGAGTAACAATGCATTTAAATAAATATTAGCATAACTGTTGACTTATAGACATTAAATATTAATGTATAATTGTAATCCACATTAAAAAAACCTCTGATCTGGAATTACATCTGATTATGATCCAAACTATACAACAGGAAGAGGAACATTTCTGATTCAGCAATTTCTAACTAAATAGCGAAAAACTACAAATAAGCGTCCTCCTCCAGTGGAGCTAACAGCTCACATTCAAAAGAGAGACTTCACCATCTCTCCACCTCTAGGGATTTCCATCATTATGGATCTTGTTTTCACATTCAAATTCAGAAATATTTTATTAATCCCAAAGGGAAATAACATTTTGTTGTAACTTATTCAAAGTCTTCAGAGACTTATTGAAGATAACAAATGTTAATATTTGACAAAAATAACTACACAAAATACACGAAGAGCAATGCTCAAATCATAGTTTCATTTATTAAAAGGAAAAAAGCAGTGTATGTGTAAATCCTCCCCTTGTTCGAATAAGAATGAAGATAAACCTTTTTTCTTTCCTTTCCTTTTTTTTTTTTTTTTTTTTTTTACAGTACTCCGAGCCAGAAGTGGGAAATTAACTTGTTACATTTACTTGACTATTTGGGGAAAGGAAAATACTTTTAGGAGTAGTTTCACTACACCATAGTTTTTTCTTTATTTAAGTAACATTGTTATGTGAAAAAAAAAAATTAAAATGTGTTTTGAAATTTGAGCAGAACTTTAGGTCGGAGTTCAAGATTCAACAATGAGAAATGGGATGTCCAAAAAAGAATTCTGATCCCAGAACCAGCGCTGGCCGAAAAGAAGTCTCTCGTCTGTTTTCCAGATAACATCCTGTTGTTATGTCTGACTGAAAAGTAGCAAAGTATTCCAGAAGAGCAACATGTCACCGACAGTCAAACGTGCAGCAACAAGTGGCTCAGGAGAACAGACTGGAGGTCAGGGTGGGCGGGGCTGGATGTGCTCAGCATCAGTCACATCATTAAATCCAAACACAGTGAGCTACAAGCTCATCCTCACATGAAAAAGTTAAGCTGGAACTGAATGTTTGCAGCACCGGGACGGATATTTACTCAGCGGAAAAGTCTGGATTTATGAGGACACTGGAGGGTTTAAACAAGTCAGGGCTTCTTCTTTTTATTTCAGCGCAGACGATGTACAGCCTTAATAAAGGAAAGCTTTTTGACTTCCTTATTGTTGGGAAGTAGAGAAAAGAAAATTGAAGATTTTAATCATATATTTTTAGCATATTTTGCTGACTTGAGTAGGATGTAGAGTTGTTGCTTAGGTCTAGGATTTTTTTTCCCTATAATATCCTGCTGTAGGTTTGACAGATTTCTTTCATTTTTTTACTTTGGCATCAGTTGGTAGTATCAGACAGCCACAGCTATAGTTATTAGCCATAAATAAACCAGTTTTCATTCCCAATGAAATTCTGATTAGAAGCATGCTTGTTGTGCATTAAGTGATAAATTTGTATCAATTATTTGCAGTTAAACATGAACCGATGAGCTGCAGCGTAGAGCTAATAGACACCAACAGTCAGAAGCATTAGCTGATCATCAACATTACTTTGGAAAAACACGAGCAGAAGATCAGTCCAGTCTGGGCTGGATGAGAGTGAATGATTATTGTTCTGAACCGGGAGTGTCCAAGGTATGGCTCGGGGGACATCTGGGGCCAAAACACAAGCATAGCAAACATAGATTTGTTTTGTTAACTCAGATGGAGATACAAAGTGTGATACAATTTTACTGGTGGTAGGCGTTTCAAAACAGATGCAGAACACTTAAAGGGGCAGTATTATGTCTTCTAACCGCATTTTGCCATTTAATACCATCAACTATGTTAACTACAGTCGTTATAAAAATGCTGCATATTTCAAATATGACTTAAAAAAATTGACTTTGTAATTCAGTGTCTTGAAATTGGGCCTCTGTACCTTTAAGAAACTCCTGCTCTTTCCAACACGCTTCCGCATTCAGGAAGTCATCACAACATGGCTCCTCTATTAACTCTGGTTTTTACCAGCTTTGCACAGCTGGTAAAAAGTATCTTCTATAATGAGCTCTGCTGATGCTCAGTTCCACCAGGTGTTTGTTAATTGCTGCTGGCTAGTCTGAAGGAGCTGAGTGGGGGATTCACATGGGAGGGCTGTTCTGTCAGGTGGTAGCTCTGAGGTGGAGCTTTGTCTTTGAAGGCAGCGCTCGGTTCCACCCTGGCGTTTTGCATAGCTGAATTGTTGCCATAGGAGATTAAAAGATTTCTCAAAAATTCAACCCTTAATAAATTTGTGATTTGCCTTTATCCCTCATCATTGTCAATCCACACATAGGGTAGTATTTGTCTATGAAATAAATTAAACTCATAATACTCTGAACCAACTATTCTTCAAAAATATGAGCCACACATCTTTGATTTAAACAACTCATATTAGTTCTTCTAAATCAGTGATGTGAACAGTTCGGTCACTCTAATACAGTGTTTCCCAACCCTGGTCCTCGAGGCTCACTGCCCCGCATGTTTTAGGTGTTTCCTAAAGCACAGGTGATTTCAATTAGCAGGTCTTTGCTGAACTGCAATCAGCTGAATGAGGTGCATTAAAGCAGGGAAATTTCTAAAACATGCAGGGCAGTGTGCCTTGAAGACCAGGGTTGGGAAACACTGCGCTAACATGTCCTAACTTCATGTTTTTCTCAGTCAGAACAAACTGCTGGAGTAACAAATCTACAATCCTCTGCATCTCTCTGAGTGACGGCTGGTAGGAAAGCAGCTCTCATTGTGCTGACGTCCTGCAGAATTTCCCAGCTTCAGCTCGGCCGGCCAGGAGCTTACCATAAGCTCCGGCTGCACATGTGAACGGGCCGAGCTGTGATTACCGCCGCTGCCGCCGTCCGTCCGCATCAGGGCTTAAACCATCCGACATTCAGAACCTCGACTTGTCTATCCTCAGAGTGAAACGCTGCATCGATACGTTGCCAAAGTGCAGCACGTAAAGGAGGAGCGCTGATCAAAGTGAGTGAAAGCCGGAGGCCTCTGTACTGGTACATGACACGTGCCAGTAGCTGACGAATTTTGCAGCTAAGTAAAATTCTCATTCTGTACCTTCTTGGAGGAAAGAAGCTGCATTAAAACTATTAGAATCAACGACTGCATTCTAATAATAACTTCTCACCAGAGAGGAAAGAAGGAGCGATGCCTTGGAGGCGAGTGAGAAACTTAACTGTGAAACTCACAGAACAGCAAGTAAACGCTGCCGTTCTCCATTACAGCCAGCAAGTACAATAAAAATGTATTTCATTATTTTATCCGAATAGCTAAAGTGAAACTATTCCTAGAAAGGAGGAAAATTAGAGATATGTTTGCTATTAAAAATTGTGATGTGGGTGATACTTATTTAAATACATATTTACCAGGAGATATACATACTGTATATGGCATCATCTAAAATTGATCAGGAAGGAGAACATAATGTTTCCAGTTTAGGCTCAGAGTCCGGAGCTTCGCCCATGCGCACTACTAGAGATGAACCCATCAGGACCGATAAAATCTGTATCGGTCCCGATATCGAAAAAAAATTTTATTAAATGTTTGACCAAGCTTGTGATGTTGTTGGTGTATTTAAATGTGTAGAGTCATGAAATAAATTTGTAATTTAGTACCTTCATGTCTGTTTTAGAAAAAGAAATGTTTCAGTTCAGCTCTCTTTTCCTGTATCGGCCGATACTAAACCTCAGATATCTGTATCGATATCGGAAGTGGAAAACAGTGGATTGGTACATTCCTAGGTGATTCTCTTACAAAACTGATGATATGCAACAAATCTGTATCCATGTTGGTCACAGGAAGTAGTCTGTGACCTCTTTAAATAATGCATCACCTTATTTTCTGTAAATTCCTTTCATGTTTTCCTCATGGTTTACGCTCTCATTCGATAAAACCCAGATCTTACCAGTGTTGAGGTCTTTATACTCCTGGGACGTGTGCTCGTTCTGGTGCACCCACTCCCCGTTGCATTTGAAGAAGATCTGTAAGGCGGGCGTGGCTTGGCAGCGCAGCTTGATGGGATTGCTTTTCACGATGTAGGCGTCCTCTGGCTCCTGGATGAAGTGCGGCAGCGTGCCCTGCGCCGAGGGCAGCGTGTCGGCCTGGCTGGCCGGGGCGCCTGCAAACACACAACACCCCTGTCAATCATTCAGGCTAAAAACAGGAACCGGCAGCCTGCCAAACACAAGGGCTGTTTCCCGTCGGTTTCACAACTTAGCAACAAAAACAACAACAACAAAAAAAGCTGTTAGTTTTGCTTTAGTTCTGCTAACAAAAGTATAGAAGAAGTGCTCGGGATTTTCAAAAGAAAGCTCAAATGACAGCTCTCTATTCATCAGAAGCCAAAGCACAGCAGAATAATTCCTCCGTCTTCTTCTTGTTCTAGCAGACTTGCTCCCCTCACAGCAATTTGCGGATAAATGAAATCAGAAAGGAACAAGTGGAGAGGAATTAGGAGGAGGCTGATTACCCAAATTGTGGCAGTGGAGTCTGAATGCATCGCAAAACAGGCTTTTGTGCCAGCAGCTAGCAGGGCTCCAGCTTTAAAGAAGCTTCATGTCACGTTACTGTTTTTGTTTGACAGTAGCAAAAAGCACAGCCTGGTTCTCCACTGTTCTTCCTCATGGTAGCTCATCAGTCTAACCACAGGTTTGAAACAGGCAGATCTTGGAGAGTGAGGCAGAGTGACTTGGAGTGTTTTTTTTCCTCTTCTTCTTCATCTGTAAGCCAAGTCATTGCCTTCCACCTTGTGCTGTTCTTGCTTCCTCCGGAGCAGAGGCGCGCTGTGTTCAGGAACAATGAGGAACAGGACGTTTGAGCTCCATCTAAGAACAGCGCCCTAACCCCATCAAGGCGGCTCCAGTTGAGCTATTCAATGCTGTAAAAAGCCCAGGAAAGCCATTACCACCCCACCCGTTAACACCCACCCACCACCACCCACTCCCCATCACATCCAACTCTGTCCCTGAAATCGAATCTGACCTCTCTCCATGGCTCTCTATCAATGTTGTCCTTGTTGAAGGGGTAAATGAACGAATGCAGGTGTAGAGAGGAGGCGCACTTCAACAGGAAGTGAAGTAAACAAACAGGAATAATATGTTGACATTACCTGCTGGCAGATGGATGACCACTATATTTAGACTGAATATACTCCATTTTATTATTCATACTGCTGTTATCTGTTTATTTTTCTATTTATTGCTCGTTGGGTCAATGCTAATTCGTACATTTACATGATGTTTTCTTCTGACACATTATGCTGAAGTATTTTTACTTTTATATTGGTAAAACACATGGAGACATGGGGTGTCATTTTCAAAATTGGAAAACAGACTCAATAATTCTATACATACTGAAGGAATGGTGAAAGGAGAAAAATGAAGAAGGGTTGGGCAAATATTGTGAAAGTGGTCGTCTACGTGTAGTAATATACACACACACGCAAAAACACACCCACACACACACACATAGCATCTTCTTATGAGGCTCGAGGCCCATAAGAAGCAGTGAGTCCTCACAATGCAGTATTCCTTGGGAAAATGGGCCTTAGACTATATCAAATACAAGGCCTCACACACACACATATACACACACGCATACAAGATTGTATATGAAACGATGAATCAAATTAACAGTAATTATGTGATTATTGAAATAATCCACTCAGAGCAATCTGACTGGTAAATATGTTTCACCCAGTGGCTTTTTTAGCTTCACCTGCTTTAAATTCTATATTGTGTATACATATGAGAAGCTGTTCTGGAGCCAAACTGCCAAGCAGCTCCGTCTGCACACTTTGCTGTGTCTCCACAAATTTGCAAATTTTTTTAAACCTGCTGAGTGTACAGTAATGCTCATCATGTATCATGTTTCAGCTGCACATGTTACCACCTGATTGTTTCGCCAACTTTCCCACCATGAACGATGTTTGAGTGTGGCAAACCTGTAGAAAAAAAAGAGCATTCCTTTAAAGTGGTGTGAATAAATAATTGCAGCTATTACATCTAATGCAATTTAGGAAAAGAATGGGCATTAAATTGACTTTTAAATAAGCTACTAAACAGGAAGGCAGAGCGCTCAGGAGGCCGATTACAATAAGAGTAAAGAAAACATCACATGATTAGAGGAGAGCTATTACACAGTTTTCAGCAGATATGATTCTCATTAGAGCTCAGTTTGGATGGTGTTT
The DNA here is from genome assembly GCA_903067095.1 of Girardinus metallicus. Lineage (NCBI taxonomy): Eukaryota > Metazoa > Chordata > Actinopteri > Cyprinodontiformes > Poeciliidae > Girardinus > Girardinus metallicus. Next base: position 15,096 of record CAEGAE010101163.1, on the reverse strand, counting down.
TATATTCAATTAAAGTCAGAGCACACAGACAAAGAAAAGAAAAACAAACTGTAAATAACTACACAGAAAAACGTGATAAACGGCAACTTATTGTTTAAGATGACATATATTAATGTGTGTTTTATTTCAGGACCTACTACTCTCGCGCTTGTCCTTGGTCACTCATTCGTCGGAGTATGTCCTCCTATGCCTAAGCCCCTCCCCTTACGTTTAGCCACGAATAGAATATATCTGCAGCAGAGCGTGACCTTTTTCACATTCTGCATTGTTACAACCCAGAAACCACTATTTTATTTTAAAAACGTGTAAATACTGAGTGAATATCTACTCCACCAGCAGTTGGGTTCCGCCTCCAGTACAGATGCTCCGATCCGATACTAATATCTGTATCGGGTTCGATAATGAAAAAAATCCTAGATCGGGTGTCGGTGACGATTTGCCCAGTAACGTCAGGTTAGATCTCTTCAGTCTAATTCTATGCTTTGTGCTCTGAGTGACATCATGTTTTGGTATTTGAAACTATATTTAAAATCCCTAACTCCATTTGAAAAAAGGTTTTATGCAGTTTATTTTTTACACGTTTGACCAAGGCAGTCAAACGTGTAAAAGTTTCTCTATTATTTATTCTACATTTGCTGTTCTATTCCTAACTGCACTGATTGAACAGGTAAAAGTTGTGTTAACATGTTAGACCAAGCTTGTGAAGCTGTTGGCGTATTTTAGTGTGTTACACTGGAGCAGAGTTATCAAATTAATTTATGTCTGTGTTTATAAAAAAAGAGCGATTCAGGTGCCGTTGTCAATCCATTACAAAATGTATAATTAGGTTTTTCTGTATCGGATCATATCGGCCGACACTAAAACCTCATGTCGGCATCGGAAATGACAGAAAGTGGATCGGTGCATCCCGTCTCCACCCAGAGAATTTACACATTTTTCTTTGCACAGCAGATCAAATTCAGTCACATTGAATTGAGACTTTGATAAAATCCGAAATTTGACTTTTTTACCACATGAATATGCTTTTGCTCTAGACCAGAGGTCTGCAACCTTTACAATCATAGGGGACATGATTGCATTCAGTCCAGATAAATGACAGTTGTTTAAGAGCTGCAAATGCTTCAAGATCTCTTATATATATATATATAAAAAGACAACTTGTAACTTTTTGATAATGTCTGCCTTAGGAAGTTTAGTTTTTAGAGCACCCCATTTTATTTCCGTTTGTAGATTTTAAAATAAAGAAAAACAGTAAACTTTTTCAGAAAGTAAGATGGATAGTTTTCTTTTTATGGGATGTGGAAAGTTATAGAAAATGAAAGAAAGTACTAATTTCCAACTTAAAAACAACAACAACAAAAAGATTTAAAACAACACCACTGGCATTTTTAGTGTGATTCTGTCATGGAATATTCATTTATTACGAAATTAATAAATATTAATTTATTTGTTAATATTAAATAAATTTATATTAAAAAATAAAGAACCATAACAAATGATGGCGTTTTAAACCATCATTTGTTATTAATTTATAATTCAAAACTTTTATTGAATATCATTTTAAGCCAGAGGTATTAAGAGCATTGTGGAAGGTCCTAACAGCCACTTCTTGAAGCAGACATTTATAAAAAAAAAAAATGGAGGTGTCTGTTTCTTTAAAAACTTTATTTAATGGGACTGAAGACAAATATAGCTCCTAGGATTATAACGGTTGCAGACAAAAGTGGAAAAAAATCTAATAAAGGCCAAAGTTTTGGAAACAAAACCACTAATAGCAAAACTAGGAAACTGTTTCAGTTTGAATCTTTTCCATTTCTTTTCACTGAGCACTGAGCATTCTGAACGGAGAAACATTTTTCCTGACATCATCCTCATTCTTTCTGCAAACACGTTGCTCTGATCAATCCCACCATCTTAGTTCTGTCTTCTCTTCATAGAGAGTCAGACCCCAGCCTCTGAACCAGCCGACCCTCTGCTGAGATGGTCATTGTTCTCCTGCAGTTGTTACGCATCACTGAACCGCATGAACTCGTCCTTTACTCCTGACTACATTAGAGAGCACAGCTCTGTTCAGTTTTCATTTCGGTTTTTGGTTCATTCTGCCTCGGTCCGTCTCTCTCTCCCATGGTTCTGGACTCCAGTCTTCAGTCGGGCCCCTGTTCCCAGCTCCTTGGCCCCGCGCTGTCTCAGCGCAGCTCCCTTCTGTCAGCAACTCTCGCTCCAGCAGAGCTAAACCTGCCCTCTGCAACTCTCTATTACAGAGCTGCTTCCCTTTCACCACAAACATTTAATAAACTGGTCTTTCCAGGTGCTGCAGTGTGACAGACTCTTCCTCTGGGGCTAAATCAAGATATCTGTGATGCCATAAGCTGCATTCTGTTTACAGGTTTGACCTAATTATCTCTATGTAGAGATTTCAATATTATGCTTCCAAGAAAATTATTATTTTGCGTCACCATTCTTTTGACTTTTAATGATTTATTATAACATTCACCTTAATATGAAGATATTATCATATATATGCATATTTAATTTATACCGAGATGGAATCACTTGGAGGAAACGGAAAACAATGCCTGCATAAGCTGACTGTTTTTCACCAGAAGTTTGTAACAAAAAGCTGTTTATAAACACAGTTCAGAAATACGTTAATGTATGTTAAAGGGACAGTTTTATATATTTTATACCACAATCAACAAATTATATTACGTTCAGTTGTCAAAAGATGCTGTTTATAACTTCATAATTTAAAGCTTTGAAATTGGACCTCTGTCTCTTTAAAAACTCCTGCTCTTTCTGAAACTCCGCCTTCAGGAAGTTATCACAGCATGGCTCCTCTATCAACCCTTTAACAACATTGTTACCACCGTTGCTCTGAGAAGCAGCTCCTATAATGAGCTCAGTGGATGTGCAGTTCCACCAGGTGTTTGCTAATTGATGCTGGCTAGTCTGAAGGAGCTGAGTGAAGGAGTTGTGGGTGAGGTGGAAGCTTGGAAACTGCAGCTCTGAGGAGAAGCAGCGTCTGGAAGGCGGAGCCATGTCCTCCCAGGTGTGTTTTACAGCTAATGGTTGCCATGGAGATTAAAGTATTACACAAACATGTATGAAAGAATCCAGGCAACATTTGAGGTATGTTTCTGATGCGGGAATAGTATCATAACAAGATGTAAAGTTGATTTTAAATAACTTTTACAATGAATTATACAGTTGGAAGGGCTGAGAAAAGTGCTGGGGTCGGAGGGCACAGATGTGTGGGATACCTGACATGGGCTATTGCTGCTCTTTGGATTGATGTATTTTATTTCCTCCTAACAGATGACCTTTTTTTGGTACAGGATAAAAATCACATAAAATGTGTGGGGGGGAGGAGCTTTGAAATGATGTATCACAATCTTTTCCAAAACCATTCAAACAGTTATACATTAATGTAAAAATGTATAACTGCAGAAAGAACACCTTAACCTCATTTAAAGCATTAACTAAGACAACAGCTGGGGCTTAAAATGGGCCTCCATCCAGCCCCTTCGTAACCACTGAGCGTCCACGCTCTAATCAGCTAATTGCTGCTGTGGTGGACAAAAAAAAAATACTCTGACACGGCCTTTGCTTCTTTCTTTCATCCACTAATGATGTGCTGTATCCTTTTCTCTTACTGCTCAGGCATTCGGCACATTCAGAAGCAGCAGATAATTGGAACAAGGTGACAATTCACGCTCCATAAGCCCTGCAGCCGCGGAGCCTGCTGCTCTACCTGTGATGGATGCTCATAAATATCGGCCTTAATGAAGGAGATGACTGTGGCTCCTATAAGTCACTTATGTCCTCATTACGCTGGTTAATTTTAACGCTGCCTTTGTAGCGCTCCCTCCGCCCTGCTGGCTGCCTGTCACAGATTTCCACCTGACTTGGCAGCAGAGTCAGACCTGCAGCAGATAAACACACCTGGGTATCAGGACGGCTGACAACGCCTCCGAGCCAGGGGACCGTGTTCAACAAAAACAGATTTAGATCCGCCGTCTCTCAGAGACATGCCAGGTCAGTAAGCATCGCACGTCCTGTTTGGATGTGCAAGAGAGGCTTGAGACATGGACGCCGTTTGATGACGGAGAGGCGTGGTGGCGCTCTGACCGCGGCGCCAAGAGACCTTGATCACACACCGTCGCACCTGCAACCACGTCAAGAACTGTTCTGCTTCTAAACACTAAAAACGAATGATTCTGAAGCAGGCGAATCAAAACAAGCGCTAAGTTGATTCCTTTTGGAATACGGGATATTGCGACATTACCTTATTTCATTGAAATACTATGGTTGAATTGAAATTACGAAAATAAATAAACACGCCAATTTCAGAACTCATGTTTTTTTCATTAAGATTGGGGAGGGGGGGGGGACCAGGGGGATTTCTGTCCGTATTGAAGTATTCGCATTTTGAAAAACCGCAGCTGAAACACTTTTTTCACATCACACAAGTCACGTGATCAATACTGCCGAAAACAATAAAAAAAAAATAACAGGAAGTGGCAGGAAAATGGTGCTCTGGCTTTTTCTTAGACAATATACAACTGGATCCTCTAAAGCTCTCACAGCATCACACAGTTTATAAAAAGTTGTGTGTCATTCCTACGTGTTGCATCCATAACTCTTCCACCGATTAAAACATCTGACATTGTCAATAATGACTTTATTTCCACATAAGCTTCAGTAACATGAGTTTGGATGACCTTTTTCCACAGTGCCGACCCTCACAAACCCTTAATGTCTGTGTTAATGAGCGGTGGGAGAGTTGGGAACCTTACTATCAATTTATGATTCATCCCACTTTTATGTTTCACTTCAGAATCTATAACTGATTCAATAAACAGCTAGGAGGCACTATAGTTTAAGGGCTGAACTTCTGTCCGCTTTGCATAAAATCATTTACTCATGCCCTTAATCCACCGTATAGTAATATACAAAGGCATCCTCCACAAATTAGATTTTAGACAGTATAATAGAGAACACCGTGTGAGCCAGGAGAATATAATTAGAGTTGGATAAAAGTTTCATAAAGGCGCATCCAAAGGCCTCAGCTCTAATTGACAAATGAAAAATGTTTAGCACAAGCAATATTTGCTGCACAGGTGCTTGTTCATATGGATTATACTTGTACTTCTTTACTATATTGCCTGCAAGTTGTAAAATAAAGATTCTTAATGTCTTTACTAAGTTAAGAATTTCAAGATTCTTAACTTGGTAAAGATTCTTGAGAACTAAAGACAACATTTCTTTTTTTTTCAGTGTTTATTTTTGGGAGTCTCTTAAGAAGCAGAAGTTCTATTTTAGTCCCAGACTGTGTAATAATTAACATCCTGTTGTGTATCACGGTACTGCTGATACACAACAGCAGTATCGTGTTGTTTATGAGCAATGTGGGTGCATCCTCTGTGGCAGCCATCTTGTGTTCCAGCCTCAAACCCAGCTCTTTTACTGGAAGTGAGCTGGTAGGAGCCGAAGTTTGATTGGTTGAGAATTAGAAGAAAGTCAAATACAATTAAGAAAATAAATTTAATTGTAAAGTGTGCATTTGCATACATAACGGATGTTTCTTGTCAAATGCCAATAAAAACCAAAAAGAAGAAGAAGCCATTTTGAAAGCTGCTTTTATGCTTATAGAACAATAAACCGGCTTTGTTTGCTGTACAGCCAAGTCAGAGTGGAAACTCCTCTTTCCCACACCTCTCATGAAATTTGGTCTAAGAAAAGTGTCCAAGGTTCAGCTAAGACTTCCTCCGACTGCATATCTTTACCGCCAGCTGCGCATTGACATCTTTATACTTTGGTTACCTTAAACATTGCTCAGAATAACACCAGCTGCAGTCTCACACTGGATTCAATCTACAAAGAGAGAGAGAGAGAGAGAAAAGCAAACCTTTCTAAAGTTCATTTTTCCTTTCATTTCTATTCTTTATACTAATCCTAATCTGAAGGATTAGTTTGGGTTTTTTTTGGATTGAGCTTCTGTGAGGGTAGTATCGGTAATAGTTCCTTGTAGCTGTAGCAGAGAGATACGACATCACAGTGAGCTCAGCTGAATCTGAGTCCCTCCATCTAATTTTCAAACAGCTATGAGACCTGGAGAGCTCAGGAGCGCGCCGCCTTTGATGCCGCTGATGTGAAATCCAAAAATTGACTCCGTCTCCCAGCACTGCGTCACAGCAGACAGGGTGGACTGACAAAACTGAAAAACTGGACCAACCAGACCAGGGACATAGCAAAAACAACCTGAGTGAAGTTGGCCCCCCCACCTTCTTCAAATCAGATGTTTGTGCTGGTTTGTGCAGCAAAATCTTTTGTTTGTGCCACTATCATTTTAAAGATATTAAGGAATGTTTCCAGAGGTCATGAAAGGTCAACCAGCCCCTCCTACCTTCTTCAAATCAAACAAAATTGGTGTCAATCAACTCAGCTACGCTGGTTTGTGCAGCAAAAATTTTTGTTTGTGCTGCTTTGGCTTTGAAGATATTAATGAAAGTTTAAAGGTCAAAAGGTCAACTAAATTTTACTAAATCAAAATTACCTTTAAACCTTACTTTTGGTATTCCTTACCGCTATGATCACAGCAGCTATATAATTTTTCTTCTGATTCACTTTCTTGACCAAATTTTTCTTGATTTATTACGATAACATCAATCGAACTTTTTTGGATCCAGAATACTGCAAAACTGCTGGAGCACTTAGGGTCTTTAAAAACCCACCTGCTTTGAGTTGCTTTTGAAACATAATCGATTAAGAATTTAATGATGGCACTTGACTAAATGTGATGTTTCGAGTGTTGATTCTATGTTGCATGACTTTGTGTTTTTGTGTTCTTAACACATAAATCACCTTGAAATGACTTATATGTTAAACATAAATTGTGTCAGAAATGTGCTGTACAAACAAAATTTGATTTTGATTTAAGCAAAGCACTGTTTACATGTTACATTACATTTATTACGGCTGAAACGATTAATCACACTAACGTGTTTATGAAATGTATTTTGAAAAACTGCATTGGAAACGCTTATCGAAACACATGATGAGCAAACGCACGTTTCTACTGGCAAAAACAACAAAGAAGATAACAGGAAGTGGAAAGAGGATGATGGCTTGTTTTTATGTTTTTTTTTTTTTTTTCAGACAATATTCTGCTGGCCCCACCAGAGATCTCGCAGCATCACAAAGTTCATAAAAAGTTCTGTCATTACAAATTGTCGAGTCCATAACTCTTCTGTAAAATCACCGACTACAATTTCCCTGAAATGCTGCACACATAGCTGCTCTAAAGTAGGTGGGGCTTGTTGCTCCTGATAGATAGATGACAAGCGATAGCAATATGGTTAAGTTATGAATATATCTATTGTAACGGCTTACTTCTGTCGCTGTCATCATTTTTCGTGACTTGTAGATTGAACATGCTTATTCAAGTGTGATTTTAAATTCATTTCCTATTCAATCAAAACATTGCAATTGCGAAATTGTGTTTTCGACACAAGCAGATTAGCAACAAAGAGTCACACACATTTGTAATGGAAGCGCAGCTAATATGTCGTGCTTTATGCTATAATAAATGATGAAAAATTGTGGCGTGTGTGATCGGTTGCATCTAAATTACATCAAGAGATTTACAAATATCTACTCACATGTTTTTTAATTAGTGGTTTAGACAAATAAATAACTAATGGCAGGCTCACGGGCAAATAATTCCCAAACTGCTCCTTCATGAAAGGTAAATGATGGCAGCTCACTCTCAGCTTGCTTTAGCATCGCTTGTAAAAGCTGTGGAAATTCAAAGAAACAGAAATTGTGAAAGCTGACAAGACTTTCTGCTCCTCCTTCCTGGTCCTCCTGGCTGAGCAGAACATTACTATTTCACACAGCAGCTGCAGACTCAAAGTCCTTTCAAAATCACACACTTTGCCTTTTACATCCACTGGAGACTTCTTGTGGATTTTCGTAGGAGTTAAGAAAGGAGGGAGCCAAATCTGAGCAACGCCAGCAGTGACTCTGCGTGATGAAGACCCTCTCAGCTTTCCAGGAATGGTTCTCGAATTTTTGAAAGGCAAGGAGTGAGGAAATGTCAGAGCGATCCTTGACACATAAGGAAAACGAGCGGCTGAATAAGAAAGTAGCAAAAGGTTCTGCACGCGGCGCCGAGATACCGCAGGGTGAAGTCTAGAACAGAGATGCCAGAATCACTGAAAGGACACCGACTTCAGTGAATACACACCTTTAAGGCAAGGCAGACGCACACACACCGTACAGGAATAAATTCAGTGACATTCACTCTGACCCCAATGTGAACTCTGAGATAAACCTGACTTGAATCCTAAAGGTCCAGTAATTCTGATTCTAAAAATAGCTTCCATGAACACATGTTCACTGCTGCTGCTGCACGCTGTGAGAAGAAACAAATGCAATTCAGGACTTTCTAATTCAAGTAGAATTCAGTTGTGAAGACATTTTTTGTTTCGCACAGCAGCACAAAACATCCATTTTCTCACAGGAAAATGTTTATGCTTAATATTTCTTCATTTTTACTATAGAGTACCAGCGTTTCCATTACAAATGTGTCTTTGTTGCTATTCTGCTAATGTTAAACAGAAAAACAACATAATTTTGCAATTATGTTGTTTCCATTAAGCTGTTTGATCTGGGGATTCCCAAAAAACATATTTAATTTTGTCACATCAACAATAATAGGAACACAACATGAGCACAGCAATAGCAAGTTTGAAACAATTTTCTCATTTTCAGTTTGCATAAAGTCTGTCTGCAGAACTTCTATCAATCAAGGATGTCTTGTAAAATAAGTTGAAGTTATCAATATGAGCCTCGGATACTGTGTAGTATCTAATAGAGACTCTTATTCTGAAGTACGAAAGGAAGCAGTTCTTTAGTTGACTTAGCTGACTAAGTCAGCTAATAAGAAGTGTTACAGCAATGAGTTACAAAAGCATGGAAGAAGCAAACACCACTATGTCGCAGCATTTTGAGTATTTGCTGGGAATAAGAAACAGAGACAGAGAAGATATGGATTTTAAGCACCTCAGAAAAAAAAAAACATTGCTCAAATTGTTAGTCACAGATTCCTAACTCATTTTAAGAATTTACCCTGAACTTGTTTGATGCAAATTCAAAATATTAAACATTACATAAAAGAAGATGGAGGCCAGTGGAGGTTGCTGAAACCTCCAGAATGTAGTATTTCCTTTGATTTTTTGTCATTTAAAAGAACATAATTCACACTGACTTTTTTGAGCTTTACATCATGGTACAATGTTATTTCCTCATCAAAACATGCCTTTAGTGTTGCTTTGATTCTTTCATGCATGTTTGAGAAATCCTTGAATCTCCCGTGGCAACCATTTAGCTTCACACAAGGCCTTGGTGGACCTAGCTCCGCCTTCCAGACGCAGCTCCTCCTCGCAGCAACAGTTTCCAAGTTTCTGCCTCACAGAGCAGCCCTCCCTCACGATTCCCCTTCAGACTAGCCAGCAGCAATAAGCAAACACCTGTTGAAACTGCGCATCTGCTGAGCTCATTATAGAAGCTACGTCTCAGATCAACGCTGGTAAAAATGTTGTTTGAAGGGTTAATAGAGGAGCCATGTTGTAATGACTTTCTCAAGGCAGAGTTTCAAAAAGAGCAGTAGTTTTTAAAGAGATAGAGACCCAATTTCAAGGTGACAAGTTACAAAGTCAAATTTCTTTTAAGTCATATTTAATATATATAGCATTGCATACATTGAGCAAATGTATATATGCAACTGAAGGTAACACAATCACTTGATTGTGTACCTAGGAAATACATAACTGCAATTCATTTACACATGTACTCTATATAGATTGCAGATTGTTCTTCAAAAAACAGATCTGAAACCTTTATTTGTGAAAAGATAACAGAAAAGGAGATTCTTACTTTCCCCACAAATATTTTTTTCCATGTCCTCTTTCTCCTGAACCCAGTATTTTATATTATTGGATGTTTTATCCGACTCGTGTTACTTGCACAGAGTGAGCTGGGAATGTGACGAAGCCACCACTAAAAGCTTTTCAGTGTAGCTCCTCGCTGGTATAGATGATGAAAGCTTCTCTGCTAATGCCTTTCCAACCCACCATTGTAATCTTCACACCTAGACATCCACCCATTTAATGCTGATTGGCTGAAACAGGTTCCTGTGCACACAAAATATAGCCTTGAGAATGGACTGGTGATTATAAGGGACTATTGTAAGAAGTCTGCTCACATGTGTGCTGGGTAGGAACCCTGAAGGGGGTGCGCAACGTGAAGTATTCATGTACAATATCGCAAAACAGGAATTTCACATTAGTTGTTGGCATAAAGAGGACTCGGATGTAGCAGGATATTGCGAGGTGGTCAGTCGACTAAAGGGGATTAGACGTCAGCGGGTGAAGGCTCAGCCTCCCGGAATGAGAGGAGTCGGCCACATTGTGTACAGATACACATATTGTGGCGTGACGTTGTAGAGCAATTTTCCTGCCCCAGCACCCGTCATCCCGCCTGTATGCTTCTCAGCAAAGCCTCTTACACGGCCTGTAATCAATTTTAAAAGGTTGAACAGTATGAAAAGCAATTACACGGCACATGTGTCCACTGTTGGAGAGGAGAGGTGGCTTCCCCAGTGATTTCAGTGCATAGATCTGGAGCTCTGTCAGTTCTAGGTTGTTTCTGTAAGATCCTCCTGTTACACCAGAGGCCCAAACAGCCTTCCAGGCCTGATTGACAGTGACAGGCTCTGACAGTTACTGACAGGTTCCTGCACTTCCCAGAAAGGGCAACGGAGAGCGGAAGCGAGAGAGAAACGAGAAGGCGTATACTCTGTCTTTGGTGTGCTCAAAGATCTGGTGTGTGAGTGTTTTCTTTTAAAATATCAGAAAGTACTTTTTTTATGGGCGGAGAGATGGATATTGTGGATCTAATATCTGCCACTCTTAATGTTTTCTAGTGACACGTCTCTTTAAATATGCTCTGTTTTCCCACCTTTTCGTGTTATTGATATACTTTTACAGCTGTTTTCCTTTAGCACCTAGTCGGCTCGACTGGACTCAGTTACAGAAGCCTTTGGTCATTTTCCATTGCGATTCAGTTCTACTTAAAAGTGCCGTTGTCATCGTCATACAAAGGCAGGCTGAAAAGTGACATGATGTAATTTGTATGTGACACAAATTCATATTTTTGGGTCAATCTCTCTTGTACTGTTTACATTTTCTTATCAGCCAACAAGTACAAAAAAATGTCTGCACATCAATGTTGGACATTAGCGATAATTTGAGCGTTGCCATTTACCTTAAAGCTGGGAGGACGATGAGTCCTCCTCTGAGTGTTTTAAAAATACGGGGTGTGATTATCACAATGAGGTCATCTTGCAACTCAACCCTCTAGCCAAACTGTGATTGGCAGGACATCTTTCGGTGTTGCAGTTTTAGCTTGTCTGGAACCCCAGCAACGTAGATCCTAAAAAAGGATCTGCTAACAAAAACTAGTAGCTAAAGGAAAGCTAGCAGAGAATGATTTAAGACTCGTACGTTCTTACGCTCTCTGGAAATGAGTTCTGACCAAAACATACTGTACGGTACTACTGTAAACTATGAACAATTCAAAATTAAAGGAATCTCAAAAATGTGCTTAATTAGATTATGAAAGTAACTATATCTAATTTGGTGCCTTCATTTCTCCCGCTTAAAAAACAAAAACATTAACAACAAAAAAACCCAAGCAGATTTATTGTTATGATGATGGGGCTTTCAGGAAGCTTGATAACTTTGTAAGCAGTCAACATGGACACAGATGGTTGTACTCAAAAGCGGCAGGCTTATCAGCTTTTATATTTAGCTCTTGTACATAAAAATGTAGTGGTACCTTCAATCCTAATCCCCAGAATGCATCTGAAGCCTGTAGGCTGTTATTAGCCGACCAGCCAGTGTACCGCTGTCAGCGTCTGAAATGCAGGTGACACGGACTTACGTTTCATCACAGCTGATTGCCTCACACCAACACTAACCTTCCAATTGTAAATCACAGGATCATCAGATTAAAAATGAATCCCCAGGCATCGCAGACAGGCATCGATAGACGCGCCGTCAGGCTGTTGGATTCAAAGGAAGCTTAACGCTTCCAGGAAAAAAAAAACAATCCTGGAACATCTTCTGTCTGCGCCGAGAGGTTTAAAGAACATTTTGAAGCAGAATTAATTGATTTTTCTTTTTGTTTAGTACCAGTATGACAAATTAAAACATGTTCAAAGGATCTATCTTTAAAACCTAATATGAAAACTGTGATAGATGTTTGTATGACATTTGACCACACTGTGCTGCATCTTGCTTGTTCTTGCCTTTTTATATTTAAAATGTATAAAATGCATGATATTTCAATAATAAATTTGACATATTATTGTCTCACAGGTATGGAAGCCCAGAAAAGCATGGGAGCGAAAAATCCTCTAACTTTTTCTTTTTTTTGAATCTTAAAGTCATGAGAACATTTTTTTTCTAGATTAAGATATTTTACATTTTAGGAAAACCCTGGACAGACTAAGACTGCATTCATACTGCAGCCTGAAGTGACCCAATTCCAATTTTTCATCAAATCGGATTTTTTTTTGTTATGGCCGTTCACACTGCGACTTGTATGTGATCTCCAGTGTGAACGGCAAACAACCTGAAAATGTCCGGCATGCGCAGTAGAGGGTGAAATAAAGCCACACATACAGAGAGTGCTCAGTGTTTGCGGACGTAAACACAGATGCTAACAGTGGAGTACAGCTTACGAAGTTGTTGCCCAACCAGAATCATCATATTAACTAAATCCTTGTTATAATCCGCCATGGTTGTTGTTTTTCTTCCTGCTTGCCATCATATTAACTTAATCACAATAGTGGTATTTGTTGAGTATCAATGGCATTCAGGTCGGTTGAACGCGACCTGGACGTTCAGATTTACGTCACATTTGAAAAGATCGGATATGTATCGGGTGTCAAAGTTGCCTAGGTTGCATAAAAAAAAAAAATCTGACTTGTGTTGTTCAGACTGACATGAAAAGATCAGACAAAGGTCGTATTAAGGCAAAAAAAAAAAAAAAAAAATTGGGTCATTCCGGGCTGCAGTGTGAACGCAGCTTTACTTACCAAGAACAAACAAAAGGAAAGTAGAGTAATTATAAAAAAAAATTGGACTAATTATTTCTGGTTCTGCTGCATTGCTTTGAAAACACTTTTAAACACAACAATATTACAAAATGTGGACGGCTAAGTCATGTGTACTTTTAATCTGCATGTAAAGGTAAATGCTCCTGGCACGCTTCAGTGAAGGCTGGAAATACGCCTGGAGAGCAGAGCAGCAATCCAACTCCAATCTGAAACGTCTTAAATAAACCGGAGAGAAAACTCTGAATCAAAGATTGGTGCCTGTTGTAGCTGGTGGGAGCTCTGTTTATTGCTCCTGACATTTGAATAAAAAGGAGATCAGAACAAAATACCACAGAGACATTATCTCACAAACTGACATAGTTGTACCTTGTTTGAAAAATGCGAGAAGGTCTTCAACCCCTCAGAATTAAAACATATCAGCCTGACCGAATGGCTTTAATCACTGCTTCAGCTATGACAAATGCCTTAAGCATTACCTGGGCTGTCTCCTGCCACATTTTAATTGAAAGGCCAGAAACTAATTACCAACTGTGACGGTGTGACAAAGCTGCAATTCCAGTTCATTTCCCTTGTCAAACATGATGGGTGGGCGAACATTAGAACTTGTCAAACTCAAGGCTCCCTTTGCATAAGTCCTCCACCTCCTTCTCTTTAATACATTCTGGATGTCCAGCTCACTCCAGTCTCCCAGTGTGAGGAACCATGTGGTAAATTAAACCTCAAACAGAGGAAAGCAGAGCAAGGTGTTCAGTTTGGGGGAACAGAGGGCCCATGGTGGGATTCAGAGGAAATGGCTGGCTTTAAGCATAATACAAGGACAAAAAATGTTTAAGGCCCAAGTAATCAACATCGTCTGAGCAAGTTAACTTTTGACTCCTCCCAACAAACCCAGGTTTCAACGTAGTTATACATTTTACTGTTTCATTTTCAGGTCCCTAAAACACAGAGTAAACACTGATCTATCATTAAAAAAGTTTTACTACAGTAAAACTTTCAACAAATGCCAGAAAGTTCATCACAATACATTCTGGTGAATTCAATACTTAAAGGCCAGTTTGTGTGATAATCTGCTGTAGAATTTACCCATCGACTGTCTCCCTTCAGTGCTCTGACCAATCAGCTAACAGAAGGAGAAGTTATGAACAATGACATCATTCATCTATGTTGTGACAGTGTAATATCAGACAGATAACCTATTGCCGTCTGAAGAAATGCACCGCTCCCAAACAAAAACAGCCAATCAGAGCCAGGAGGAGGGTCTTAGCGCTGTCCATTGACTTCATGTACGCGCTGCTCAATGTTACAAAAACACACAGCTTTGCTTCTTTTTAATTATATTTGGCAGAGTTTTTTTCTACGGCCCAGCACTTTAAAGGTACCACCACAGCATCCCATTTATGTTGAGGTCTAAGCTTTGACTGGGCGACTGTAACACCTGGTCTCTTTTCTTTTTCAGTTATTTATTTTTGCAATAACTGATTGGTTTCTAATTAGAAACCAATCAGAGCCAGGAGGCTCTGATTGGTTTCTAGTTAGGACTGGGAGGACTGGGAAAGGTGGAGGAGTTTAATTATCTGTCTCCCACCACACTGTCACGGCATAGTGGCAGTTTTAACAATTATGTAAGTTATGAAAGTTGTAAAAGTTACATACAGCTTTCAGCTGTGCAAATGTCGCTAAATATCACCTGAAGAGCATCTCCAGGATTAGAGGACTTATGTCTCAGCACGATCTAGAGAAACTCATCCATGCATTTATCTTTAGCCGCATTGATTACTGCAACAGCGTCTTCACAGGTCTGACTAGCAAATCAATCAACAGCTGCAGCTGATCCAGAACGCTGCTGCTCGCGTTCTCACTAAAACCAGGAAGATAGAGCACATAACCCCAGTTTTAAAGTCCCTCCACTG
>CAEGAE010101159.1:0-40860 GCA_903067095.1 Girardinus metallicus | reverse complement strand
ATATATATATATATATATATATATATAAACTGAAATTGTTCTACTCAGTCTCAGTCATTATGTACCGATTTCGTCCATGAAACGGTACTTCATGTACTGGTTTCATGTTGAGGCACCGTTAAGCTAAAGATGCTAGGATGACTCCCACAGAAGCTGCCTAATTGGCAACAGTAGAAGTGTTTAGAAACAATAAAGATGGGGAAAGTTAAGAACCCACTGCTATGGTCTTAAGGGCCATATGTCTTTACTGAAATCGATGGCATACTGCTTCTGCTATCGGGTGTGAAAGCTGACACTGAATATTAATCACTGCTATACATAATTATTATGCACAGTACATGTAATTGTAGGAAAACAGTAATGTTTTATTTCCCTTTTTATGAAGTCTTCAATTAAAACTTTTCCCATAACACATGACAGCTTGACAGATAAAATAGCCACACTCACATCATCTTAATTACTGCAGGAAATACCAACACATAGAACATAAAAATAAACCAGAGTTTACCTCTTACAGATTGCTGCTCTGATAGGATGTGTAATGGTAACTTAAACAACTGTGTGTTATGTAAAACTGATCTTCAACCCAAAAAAAGGCCACTCTTTAGAGTGTAGTAACAGCAAAAAATGTCATAGTCCTCTGGAACTGACAGATCATTTGTTGCACCAACACAGCATCTAAAGGGAAAGAAAAAAAACAAACAAGCAAAAAAATGGCTATCATCAGTCACAATGTGCAGTCCGGTGTGCGTGCGTGTGTGTGTGTACAGTATGTGAGTGTGTAAAACACAGAGACAGACAGAGGAGGCATAGCTGTCCACAAATGTGTGACACCAGCCGGTCTATGTCAAACCCTCCACCCACTCTGTACCCACACATCTGCGTGCAAACACACACACTTTAGATGGGGTCATTTTTCACTGGGTAATTGGCGGCAAGGCACATTGCCCTTGGGATTCGATAATTCATAACCTCCTCCCATCCAATATTGGATAGCAAGTAGAAATGGGCTGAGACAAGGGGTGATGTGTGCAGAGAGAAGGGGGTGGAAGGTGGGGGGGCTGCATCATTAGAGAGGAGAGGTAATGGCTCTTATTGATTCCGCCCCACCGGGGCCCCCTCACCATTTCATGTTTAAAACAACACTGATCCTCATTACCCAAGCATCCGCCGCTGCACTGATAAGGAGAGGAAAGACACCGTGTGAAGAAGAGAAGTGAAAAAGTGAGGAGAGAATAGGGGAAGAATTGCAGGTGAGGAGGAGCACGGCGAGGCAAGAGGAAAGAGGAAATAGCCACAATGAAAAAGAAAGAAGCGCACACAGGGCTTGTGTTTTTCCTGTCCAAACACCACAGACTGACTGGAGTAAGTAATTACTGTCACCCTTTAATGCGTGTAATGCAGTATTACTTGTTTAAACCCCTCTCCCACCCCCTACAGTGTGTAATAAGCCTAAAGAATTGACTCAAACACAGAGTACTTGTGTCTAATAATTCTCTGTGCTATTATCCTCTCTTTGCTGCTAATACTCTGAGCTCTCTGTGTGTTTGGCCACCGGCAAACATTATCATTACTGCAGCAATGGAATAAGACCCGCTCTAATGTCTTTTCTGTTTTTTTTTTCTCTCCTTAGTCTCTCCTTGACTCTTTCCAAATATGGGTTTTTATAAGAAGAAGGTAATTTGCCAGATGAAACTGCTCCAAACTATAAAGTTGGAAGTCAAATACTTCAGACCTTCTCATGCCTGTATCTGCTGAATTTCAAGGACTGTGTTCTTTGAATGTTATTTAATTTTTTTTATTTAATTTAATTTTTTTGCTGTATTTTCTAACCAGTTTCATATGTTTGAAACTAAATTCAACAGTAATGTGACCTGGACCTTGTGTGTATTCATTTCATATACTTTTTGTATCACCATCAAATCTAGTACTTTGTCATTTTTAAGACCTTGCCCTCTGCTTGACTTCTGTGCAGTGTTCAAGATCATACATGGGTCAGTAGGTAGGCTACTATAAACTCAAAATAGCTCCGTAGCAATTTGCCACCCAGATAGCAATTTCATTATGTTTGATTTGAGCACAATACTGTAATAAAAATGCTGCTCATACTGTTTATAAAATGAGCTACATAAAAACCCCATAGGAATTATTTTAGATTTGTAGAAATCACTGAATGAGTAACATTGTATTTCAATATGTCCTTTATAGGGTCAAGCAAATTCACAATGAGAACAGTTGTGGTGGAACTGTTCTCTTAGTATACAACTGTACACTATGCCAAATTTGGCATAGTGTACAGTTGTATTGGTTTGATTTCTTTCCCCAAAATACAAGTTAGTACTTTTAATTATCGTTTATAGAGATCATTTATGAAACAAACAGAAACTCATAACATATTTGGATGATGCAACATAATAGGAAAGAAGTGAAATTGGAAGAGAATAAAGTTAAAGAGTGTAATTTTGCTCCAAACCCACATTCACACAAAAACATTTTGACCAATCAGCATTCAAGGTGATTTTGGTTGCTGACTGGTTGAACCAAATCAGCTTTGAGCTGAACCAATCTCATCACAAATCTTAAAGTGATTCAACCCCAGAGGTGCATAAGAAAACGCAGAGAAGTTATAATTACAAATAGCAATCACGAGAATGCTGAAATAAAAGGAAAATAAACTATTCATTTTATTTCAACAAATTATTTTGTGATTTTTTTAATGACACTCAAGAAAGCCACAAGTCTAAAGCCGTTAGTAAAACACTATGCATCAAAACTATTAGGGAAGCACTGTGCAGTTTTCCACAGTCTGCACATATTTTTTTGAATAGACTTGTAATAGAAAATAACCGACTGGTTTCAAAAAGATTTTGTATGCTGATGAAAAATCAAAGCCATCTTCACACCACTGAACACATCAAAACCATCTAAACTCTAAACAAACATGCCAGTTGATTGTGAATCAGTAATTTGATTTATTGCCAAACAACACTAGAACTTTGAAAAGAACAGGAAGAGTGGGAAGAAATAAATAAACATGGACAGCAATTGTGTAATTTCTACTGTTGTCTGTGCAGTGATCTGTGAATAGTTTATTTAGGCTTATGCTCTGTCTCCCTTGCCAGTCTCATCTGATGCTATTAAAACTTAACAGTAAACAAGTGTAAATTTTGTATGAAAGAATGAGGGCCATTATGTCAGGAAAGAAGACATGACTAAAAATCATGAGGGTGGAAAGTGAGATGTGATTAATTCTATTGTCATCAGTGGCCTTTTATTGTTTTTAAATGGACAATATGGCTACCACCCAGGGAGCTATTATGTCAGGTTGACAACAAATACCTGCCAAGAGAAAGAAGAAAAACAAAGAAAGAGACAATAACAGCAGATCTTGACACCAAGCATCAGAGAGAAGTGTGAAGAAAAGATGTGTATCTGTATCTGGCTCCCAAGCAGGATGAGCCTACAGCAGAACCAAAGGCAGCATTGTGACAAACAAACACACGAGTTTAAGATTAGAGCTCACTTTCTTAAGAACATTCATCTGGACAGTGCTGTTAATTTACATGACAAACTTGAAGTTGATCATAGATCAGCTGATGCCATTTGATAGCACTCTGTTTTAGGTGATTTTCAGGGGAAAACTTTGGATATTTCATAAAGGAAAGGGACACAACAACAACCATATCTCCCAAGTCGATAGCTGAGTGGTTGCTTTGTGTCAGTGTGTCTGTCTGTAGTGGGCAGCAGGGATGAAGTTTGGTTGTTGAGCACACAAAAACAGTTTTTGCAGTTATTGTGCGTGTTGCCTTCAACATAAGAATCTCAAATGAAGGTCCATGCCCCAACCAGGCCATTTTCAATGCAAGAATAACCAAAAACGTGGACTGAACAGCCTTAAGCAGTAGCATACAGCAAATTGTGATTTTGTCTTCAATTTATGAGATTTAAAATTTTGTTAGCTAATATGCTTGGAAAGAATCAGAGCTGTATTAAAAAAAAAAAAAAAAAAAACATTTTAACATTTTTATGACCAGATTTATGTTATCTGAATTTATTTTTAATCAATGATTGTAGAATTACTAAAATCACACAATAAATTACTATTTTCAACATGTCTTAAACTTTCAGTATCCAATATAACTATGTGGTCCTGAGTGTAAAATAAAACATTTATGTCTGAACATAAATTAATGTATTTTAACCTGGCTTAAAGTAATTTAGAACTAGTTCTCATTAAGGGTTTACTGGAACAACACTAATTATGGTAAATTAAGGATAACCCATTAAATATTCAGTTTTCTATGAAGAAATGTTTATATAATCATCTCTAATATGATCACTGGAAATAAAGTGATTTAATTGCCCTCGAACAATAAAATTTGTTTGAGGGCAGATAGCAAAAAATAAATAAAATAACATTTAAAAATCCCAGCTGAGACAAAGTGTGGCAATCCTTCCCCCTAATGACTAGGATTACCTCCTCAGTTGAAATAAATTGAATGAGACGCTTCTCGCAGTCTTTGGGTTGCTCAAGGAAAGATCGAACGTCATCATCAAACACTTGTTTGTAAAAAAAATGAATAAAACAAGGATTTGCTTTTAACTGATCCAAGACTCTGCATGTGCCCGAAATGTGAAGAGGTTCTTTGCTTCAGAAACATTGAATCTAAAAAATATTCCTTGTGGGGATTAGGCTGGGGCAGAAGATATTCTCGTATAAGCTACATCAGCTTCTGCTCCTCAAATTGCTTATTTGCTTTTTCTGCACACACTGACAGCCGAGGGGTCTGGGCTAACAAAACAGTGCTTTCTCTCCAGCTCATGGCCTTTCTGATGTCCTCTCAAACTGCACTTGTTCTCCGACAACAAACAAGCAGTCAACTCTCTTCTCTTCCTTTCAATTACGCTTCTATTCTGACATTCACCAGCCCAATAAATCCCTGTTAGCAGTGCAGAGGAGGAGAAGAAAAAACAGTAAATTGGAGATGCCGACCCCTGCGGGGATCATCTTGGCTCTGTGACAATGTTTAGCGTCAGCTTTTTGCATCCTGCATAATAATAGGCAGAGGATGAGAAAAGAGTGAAAAGAGAGTCTGATTAATCTGATTAGCCATGCATTCTTTGTCCATCCACCCAAGTTTAATGATGCTGCCCACTCATACACACATGGACCTGCTCAAAGGTTGTCTTGCCAGCTAGCAGATCCTCAGATAAGCTTGTTAAAGGGCAGAGTACCCACAAAGCAGAATTTACAGAGAAAATCATAATCTAAGAGACATGATGCTCCTCATCTTTTGACCTCACAGTCTGTATCATCTCAGGCCCAAATTTAAAAAAAAAAAAAAAAAAAAAAAGGCAATGTGCCCCCAAAGTGGCATGCCTGCTTTGGTATCAAATGTTGTGTGTGATTCAGCCTTTAATAAATAATGATTTACCACACACTCTGTCTGGGTCTCTACATTCCCATCTATTAGATGAACAGCCACCACCTGCCTCACTGTGTGTGTGTGCAACCAAGTGTATCTGCGAGGTCACTAGAGGAGACATACTTTCTGCAAAATACCTCTATTGATGGTAGTCAAGTCAATGGCATCCTTGCAATAGTCATCCACACAGTCAATTACCTCACAGAATGACGGGTTATCTTGCTGATAGTCTGAGCTGCAGCTGGCTGTTTGCCCAGAGCATCTGCTAAGCATAAATGTATTCTTGTTTTTTTTAGGGAATAAAAGGAATTCAGAAATTGAGCCTATCAGCAACTGGAAGCTAAAATGATGTGACGGTTAAGAGAACTGCTTTAATCTAACTCTTTGATCAGATTCAAATCCAAAGTTAGCTTGTAAATATAGTTTAATTTTGTCGTTTAGTGATGCCATGAGTTACCATCTTAGCATTCATATTTGATCATGAACATGACTGTGAACTCTGACTGTTTTCTCAACAGGTCTGGTGGATAAAATAACCTGGAGATTGTAATCCTAATCTGAAGAATAAAGACGAATTGCTTTTGGCCTGCTGAAGTTGGCATCCTTACTTCTTGTATCCTACTGATGAGTGACTAATATTAAAGATGGACTGAGGTCTACTGCCAGAATTTTTTCCCCATTCGTTAATTTTCTACCTTTTCATTTGAATATTTAGTTTCTTTTCTTTAGCCACAGGCAGCGTGGAGCAAAATATTTAGCTAGAGATTTAATTAATGTGACAGCTCAGCTCTGTCAAAACTGTCAGTCATTCAGGATAGATTTAGCAACTACAGCTTCAATATTTCAAAAGATGATGGAAATAGCCACAGCTGTTCTGTCTGGTGAGGCAAACTGTCAGACTATTGTTCTATAGATGGAAATCTAGAATTTCATTAAAACTCTAGATTTTAATCAAATAAAAATTTTTATTAAAATACATATTATATATTGTAGAGAAAAATGAATTATAAAAACCTCCTGCTCGTTTTCGATTCTCCCATATCCGCGGGTTCAAGCAGAATCCCACGTGGCAGGAGTTGAACCACACAAACAAACACATCGCTGTTCAACTTCAACAATTCTGACAATTTATTAAACAATGGACAACATAAAACTCATCCAATGCATCGTACAACAAACAAACCGATCAAGAAACATCTGGAATAGAGACAATCATCAAAGGCCAAAGAATACATTACAGAGCAGGCCTGCTTCCGGAGAAAGCGCATAGCAATCTGCTAGCCCAGCTCAAGCGGCTAGCTGTTC
Organism: Girardinus metallicus; assembly: GCA_903067095.1. Classification (NCBI taxonomy): domain Eukaryota; kingdom Metazoa; phylum Chordata; class Actinopteri; order Cyprinodontiformes; family Poeciliidae; genus Girardinus; species Girardinus metallicus. The sequence goes on along the minus strand of CAEGAE010101159.1, from coordinate 34,129 downwards.
TTTCTCGAAGGCGTTCTTTCCTCCTTACCATATTTAAATTAGGGGAGCGCCTCTAGCGGCCTGGAAGATGATTTACAACTGTGGGAACAGCTGACATTTTATGACTCTCACCAAATCGCTAATCTGTTTACAGGAAGAAACTCAAAATGTGGCTACAGGACCAGAGTGTTTTCATTACCCTTACAAAGGCCCCAGGGTGGTGGCCTTTGTAAGACCACCAACCTGTGGTCACAGAAAGGCTGAGGTGACCACAGCCTTTCTGTGGTCACCTCACAGAAAGGCTGAACGTCACAGAAAGGCTGTTCTGTTTTAGACACTACATTTTAAAAATCAGAAACTACAGATTAGATTACTTTTAATGATTTAATACTAATAGATTAAAGAAAAATATCCCACTGATCAAATTATATTAATTGAAGCCTGAATGTAGTTTTGACCTAAATTTGAGCCTATTTAAAACAATGTTATTTTTGTCTAATATTTGAAACATGTAATTTGAGTTAAAGTGACATTAAACTTACATAATTAAGCTAATAATTCCAACTATATATATATTTTATGCATAAAATAGTGTTATTTTATAACAGTATTACCTTAATTTGTTATGAAAATGTTGTATATACCAAACAAAACTTAACAGAAATTTGACTTTGCAATTTAACTTTTTGAAATTAGCCTGCCTCTTTAAGAAGCTCTGCCTTCAACATGTGTTCACAACAATGTTTCTCCATTTTGTTGTTTACAAACATTCCTAGGAGTTTGAGAAGTAGTTTGTATGATGCACAGTTACAGCAGGTGGTTGCTTGTTGTTGCTGAAGAAGCAGAGGAAGGATCTAGGGAGGATTTCTCTGTGAGGCAGAAGCTTGGCTGGGGCCTGCAGCTCCAAGGAGGAGCTTTGTGCAAATAGGCATCGCTTTTTTAGAGGAAGAGCTTAGGGTCCACCTAACGGCTGCCATGAGAGATTTAAGGATTTCTCAAAACATGCATGAAAGAATCAAAGCAATCCTTTAAAGGATATGATTTATAAAGGGCGAACAAGGAATCTTGGGAACATCGTTGGCTTGAACTTTCTTGATAACGAAGCCAAAATGCATATGCTTCTCAGAAGAATCTGTGAGACATTATGCTTGCTCAGGCTGTCAGTCTTAGCTGGTTTATCCTAAACTAGCGTCAAAGAATACAGCTTAAAGTCAAAGGGTCTGATATATTGTTCAATACATAAGTCTGACAGTTAACATTGTGTTATCTGAATTTTAATGTCCTTATAAACCACAGCACTCTTGTGTATCTTACTATTTTTATGACCGAAGATAGACTTTAAGTCAAGTCAGGTTTATCTGCACAGCACATTTCAGCAGCAAGGCCGTTCGCAGTGTTTTACTATAATACAATAACCAATTGTGAAAATATAAACATTATATTTTGTCAAAAGCTATCATGAAAATCATCATCCAATATACATCCAATACATTGGTTAATGTTCCCGTTATTATGAATCAAAGGGAACTCTAAACAAATGTGTTTTTGGCCTTGACTTAAAGGAACTCAGTGTTTTGGCTGTTTTGCCGTTTTCTGGATGTTTGTCCCAGATTAGAGGAGTATTAAAAACTGAATGCTGCTTCTCCATGTTGCATATGTAATCAATCAGTTTAGCCTTTCATCACATCTGATCCTGCAGCATGTGTAAGTTTATCTTCAACTAATCCAAGATACTTCAGAACTTTTATTTAACCTAACAAAGAAACTGTGGCATAACAGCTCAAACAAATTGTACATGCAAGCCAAAAATTAACAGTATTCCTGACAGATTTATTTTAAAATTATCCTTTTGTTTTAACAGCATGTTTAATTTAACTGGAATGGAAATTAACATTTTGAAACAGTGCCAAGCAGGGCTTCCATCCTCAAAGAGCTCGACACCAAAATATATATTTTACTACTAAATTTTGATAATATAGAAATAAGTCAGTTATTTTATTGATCTCATTTTTTTGTCTGAAAGTTTTCTTGATTAAAAAGAAATAATTTTACATCCAAATCTGATTAGGATTTAGATTCAAAATAAGGATTACATAGGATTATTATCTATGCAGAAAAAAAATTCTGTAAATCTTGTTCCAATAACCAAAAGATAACATGACTTAATCTCCTATTGGACAATGAAGAATCTCAGGAGCATAACACAAGAGTATGGGCTGCTGCTAAATGTGGCCGAGCCTGGGTTTCTGGATGCTTCTCTGAATCTAGACACAAAGGGCTGCTGCTAAAATAGCTTCACTGCAAATAGCTTTTTTTTTTTATGTGTAAACGCCCTGAAGAAGGGGAATATTTTAATAAAAGAGCCGGACACAGTGTTTCTGCTCCAGCATATACTATTATCTAAGTTAGCTTACATACATAATGATATCAAAGTTGAAACAACAGTATGGTAGCAACGGCGCTAACAATGGAGCTAACGGAGATAACAAAGGAGTTTGTTAACATTCGGAGCGTCAAAAAAAACTCACAAGCTTTCTGAAAGTTAATAAACTCATTTACAACCTACAGGTGTGTTTATATATACTCATATCTGAAGAAGGGGAATAAATAATGATAAAATAGCCGGACACGGTGCTTCTGCTCCAGCGTATATTATTATCCAAGTTAGCTTACAAACATACACAATGATATCAAAGTTGAAACAGCAGTATGGTAGCAACGGAGCTAACAAAGGAGTTTATTAACATTCGGAGCGTCAAAAAAACTCACAAGCTTTCTGAAAGTTAATAAACTCATTTACAACCTACAGGTGTGTTTATATATACTCATACCTTAAGAAGGGGAATAAATAATGATAAAAGAGCCGGACACGATGCTTCTGCTCCAGAGTATATTATCATCTAAGGAGGAAGTTCCGGTGCTCTTAAATATAGCAAGCGTAATCGCTAGACTCCCCCTGCTGGTTGCATCTGACCATTACATCAGCTAGACATTAACATCTTCAGCCCAAACTGCTGGAAAAGCATTACAACCTCTTAACATCAAAAGAATAAATGTATCTCTAAAATAACCAAATTTCTGAAATAACCATCACATACTCTCAATCCATCACATATGCTGATGCAGTTTTCAGATATATAAATAAGGTATCATGCTTGCATTTAGGGGAAAGCCCATGCACATTTATTTTTATATGTTTATGTATGTAAAATTACGGCCAGAGCAAATTGCTTAATCAGAATAAATGATGTCTGCTGAAACCTGACGGCAATTTTGGTTACAGCAGAATTAAAGGGGGAAAAATGTATTTGTTATAAAAAAATTACAGAAGGTGGAGTTTATATTTTATTTCCTATTAATTTTGTAGAATTAAAAAATCTTATGATTTGAAATATTCCACACGACACTTCACATGTAGAGAAATGAATGACCAGAAGTCAAATAAATTAACTCTGAAAAGAAGATCTTTATTAAAACTACAGTGTGCTGCAGTTGAATGCATGAGGGAAAATTAACAAGAGGAGGCTTGTGTGTGCAACAGCAAGCTATAATATAGTATCTTTCTTATCATCATATAACCATGAGTTATTGAAGTACTGCATATTTATAGTCATTGTGACATGATTTAATACTTTTTTTTAAATTCCAGTCAGTCAGTGTCTTTTTTATCTGATGAATAGAGAGATTGGTCATTTCACTGTCTTTAATAGTCAACAGTTGGCCCTAATTCATTTAATAAGATGTTGTACTAATATTTTGAGGACTGTTAACTAAAATTATAATAAAAAAAAAAGTGAGCAACAAAATATTTTTATCATGTTTTGTAACAGCTGAACTTGATGGGTGTGTTTTACCCTGAAAGGTTTACATGCAATCTGCTTTATAAATACTGAGAAAAATGGTGGGTGAGAAAACAGTTGCGAGAATGAAAGAAATTGTGCTGATGTGTCAGGACAGTTGGATCTACTTGCTGATTGATTAAAATAACCAATGTTGGACTGCTTAGGAGCAGTCATGGATTATGCATTGAGGTATTGACCTCCATCCTGAGAGGTTTTGGCCATTATTATTAGTTATTAGTAAAGAAACGGGAAAAAATGTAATAATGATGTCAAGGTGAAGGGATATTTTTTTCTTAGTTCTCAAAATAACAGTAAAAATGTCGAGCTGTAATCAGTCAAAGTGTCTTAAATATTCATACTACACCACGGAGAACAGTAAATTTAGAGTAATTTTCGGTTTCATTTGTTTTCTCTTACCTTTTAACAATGTTAAAATCACTGTAAATGTTAATGTGTTATTTGTTTATCCTCATTTGCACAAATTCTCAAGAAAACATTTTATCTGTCAACAGGGAAAAGCAACACTAACTAGATAAAGTAATGGAAAACAAATTTTTATTAGCAAATATTTGAGTGAAATCAAATAGAAAACCATGAAAGGGTGACTTACTGGTCAGGAAAAAAAAAAAAAAAAAAAACAGACAATACAAATTCAGCCCATGTAAAAGCACCCAGGAGATTGCAGCTAGCATGTGTTAATTGAGCTCTACGATAAATAAGCACGCATCAGATGAGTTCTTCCCATACAGGCCTTGAGCAGCTCTGGGAGAATGATGAGAATTGACTGAGAGTCTCAATTTCCAATAGCAATCACAGTGTGACATCTCTTTCTCCAATTAGGACTGGAGAGTCGCAGAGACGAATCCGCCGGGAGCTGCTGTTGCTTTGAATAAGTTGTTGTCTAGTTTAATAGTCTCTTTCTTTGTAGTTTTGACCTGTAAATGATGCATGCACTCTTAAGCCCACGAACTCATTCTACCAGCTGCTATTGTTTGCTTCTGAATGAATTACACACCACATGTGCTTTTGCACTTAAACAACTTCTGCACGAGGCTGCCTTGAACTGTAAATTACTTGGCTTCATGGAGAGTCTAAGAGATCCAGAAACGACGAATTTTGTTTTGTGAAGTCAGAAGGTGTTTTTACAGCAAACATGAATGCTAAAAATACTCTGAAAGAGATTATGTTAAAATGAAAGGCACCACAAGCTGCTCTGTCCTTGCATGGCAGCAGATACTGTACACGACCACGTGGCCTCATGGATTTGGCTATAGGACAAGAAAAAAAGGAACAAAGTTGTTTTAAAGTGTGTATGGCATGGATAGAAAGTAAAACAGCTTGATCGCTAGTGAAGAAACAACAAATTGGTGCTCAAGAAGATAAAAAGAGGTCATAGAGCACTGCTAGGATTATTAAACAGGGAGCAAATATCAGATTAAGTAAATCAAAATTAAGTTAATTTAATCTTTTAAACATGCCACAGTGTTCTGTCGAAAACTGTTTTGGTGTATTGCGTCTCTGACATGTGTATTGAGACTTTGACAAAACGTCTATAGTGAGAGTTAATACATCTAATTTTCCTTTTGGATTAACAAAGTAGCATTCAACTGAGTTGAATTGAACTGAATTGAATCGAATTTCATTGAATTAGACCTTCTGTAAAATGGTGAAGAGAGTTGAGAAGGACAATGTTCCGCTTTAAAATCACTTTGGGTATGTTGTCAGAGACTCCTCGCACCATCTCTATAGATCTTCTGAACTGCTGAAACCAGGAAAATGGGTACATTTCACTACCTCCAGCTGTTACAATTATGCCCTTTATCTATTTTTAACAATCATCTGTTGAATGATTGGAGAAACCCTCCCTGGTCTATTACTACTCTTATTTAATTTTATTATTTGGCAAACCCTGATTGAACCACAGTAAACTGATTTAATTTGTTTATTATTCCACCTTTATTGTTACAGGTAAATCTCACTAAGGCACAAGGTCTCATTTTCAGGTTATATAAGCATAGTCCATATAGTTACATTGGTGTTCATTGTAAGTCTCACAGTCTCATACATGCATTGACTTTCTTTGCTAAATTATTCTTCTGAAGAAATGACTGCTGGTGGTTTTCTCCAGCAGTCATGTCTTACATAGCTCACAAATATCCAACAGGCCCAACACAAAACCGCGTAATGCCGCATTTCAAATTTTATGTCAACTTAGAGAAAACCAACACATACATTGACAGGGGCATCACAAAATCCAAATGCAAATAGCGCAGCTTCTGATTTGTTGTGATGCCCGGTCTGAATGAACGCATTTCATCCAAATGATTCTTGAGTGGAACACTTTTGCCTCCAGCTTGATTCAGTGTTGGTCTTGTGACTTAAATTACTATAAACCGCATGGATCTTTCAGTAAAACATTGTATATTGTTTCATCACCCGCAAGTGTATTGATTTCTTAATCTGGCCAAAGAGAATGGTTAAAACGACTTTTTAAAGTAAACCTATGCCATAAATGCAAATAAAACTTTATTGACAGAGCTGTCTTTTAAAATAAGTCTATATTCATAAAACACTTAAATACTCTCCCTTGATGTTGATGTGATTAGTCAGCTGCCTTGCCATTGTACCAGAACTAATTGGCCAATAACACAAGTGTTTAAAAAAGCACCTTCAAGAGTGCTTTCTACATGATTAAACAACATGTTTCCAGTTGTGTGTTTATTATAAATTATGCATAAATTACATAAATTAATTTGATCACTGCTTTATTGTTCATTGTAAAAGGATGCATACAGGAATCTCTCCTGAGTTTGTTTTTGTAGAATACTTTAAAAGAAAAAAGTATGATAAACCAAAGATGACCAGAAAATAAGAAAGAGCTTTAAGAGAACATATACTATAATTTCAGAATATCAATATTTTAGTTTCTATAGGGGAAAGGGAGAAGTTACTGTGTAGATCAAGGAAAGTTATAATTGAAAATTCTGAAATTGCTGCAAAACTCCACTGAACCTCTTTGTGACTTGTTACAGTCTTTGTGACTGTAACAAGTCTGGACTTGTTACAGTCCAGACTAACTGGACTGTAACAAGAAAAGTGCACCTTTTTTTGCACTAGTGGCCTTTATTGGACAGTAGGTAGACAGGAGATGGGTGGAGAGAGGAGATTGCAGCAAATGGCCTGAAGCTCAAACCTAGGATGACTGCTTTGAGGACTATAACCAATACACATGCATTAAACCTGGAATAATGGCTCTGATAAATGCATCAATTCAGAGAATAGGATGGTTCTTAGTATTGTTGCTCATTTCAAAGAACAAGAAGCAAGAGGGAAAAGGCTCTGAAAGTTTCTTAGGAATATAAAAACAAACAAATACAGAAAAAAGTATTAATTAATCCATCTGTCCAGTGAGCAATGTTGCAAAAAATGCAATATTGCATAAGCATTTTGTGATTATCACGAGTCTTTTGCATCGCAGCGGAGGAGTTTTGACCAACTCCTCAAAGCACAATAGTTTTAGTACTCAGCCACATTCAAGGGGTTTTGAGCTGTAATGGCCTTTTTAAGGGCATGCCACAGTCTTTTTTTTTTTTTTTTTGAGCCAGTCAGACCGAGACTCACTTGGGTGCTCCGGATCATTGTCCTGGTGTGTAACCCAACTGCACTTTAGCTAACATTTAAAACTGAAGACAACACACTCTCCTGTAGGATTTTCTACTAGAGAGAAAAAGTTATGTTTTTTGTCAATGAAAGCAAGCAATTGCCTTGTCTTGTCAATATTTCCCCATTGTCTTTGAAGTCATCAAAATCAGACATGTTGAATGAGCTACAGGAAAGGCTTATGAGTATAATACCTTCTCCAACATCAAGACTGGATTTTTTTTTTATTATTTGACATTATTATTATATAATATTATATAATATTATATGTATTATATGATATTTATTTTTAAAAGTGAGGATATTTGACTGGAGTCCATAATTTGTCATAGAAAACAAGCAACTGTTGTCTTCTGCTGCATAAATACACAAGCAAACATCAACAAATATAGGAGTTATGTGAAACAAAACCTAAAATGACTCATCTAATTTCATGCATCATTTTGTATAAACACATTAACTTCCCACTTCCCCCTTACTCAGCTTCGTGTGCTACGGGCCTCGGCAAACCATCCCCACCTAATGCCTGTAATGTGATATAACAACAATTAACAATCAGACACCATGCAGCACATTAAATTTATGTCTCCGTCTGTGCCTCCTGCAGATGTTATGGTGCTGGGTGTCACTGGGAAATTTTATCACTGCTTGGGTAATGGAATCAGGGAACGAGGTGGGAGGGGTCAGAGAGATTGTGTTGTCAGGGCTTCCTGACAGACGAGCAGAGCATATCCTGAGCAAACCCCTCCCCTCTGCACCCTTAACCGTATCCTCACTCACAGTACTTTCTTTCAAATTACTAAACTACCAACCTTCATAATAAAGAAATGAAAGTGGTAGAAACAGCCTGCCAGAGGCCACTGAAGTATATTTCAAATAACAAAGAGACCTTTTTTGAGCACATGCTTGTGAATCTCTTTCCCCATTTCACCTATAAAACATTATGGATCTGCAACAGAAAAGCAGCAAAATTGCAATCAGAAGAAAAGCAGTGGTTAGACACCAGTTTTTGATGTGGTTTCGATTCAAGTTCTAACTGAGGGACTTCTTTAGAAAAAATTCTTTAGAATCATAAATTTGTGTCCGTTAAAGAGTGCCGGACAAAAACAAGCAATAAAAAAAAACTAATTTATCAAATAATAAATATATCTTTACTAGATTATTTCTTCAGAAAAAAAGAAAATCAAATAAAGTATAAGTTGCCAGTTTTTCTCAGCAAAAATCTGTTTTCATGTTCTGCTACTGTATGAGAAATGTTGTTGTAGGTAGTTTCTGATGTTTTTTTTTAATAACTCAAATCAACAGCTTTGTTTTACTCTGAAAGTTTTCATTATCTAACTTTAACTAAATAAGATAATTAAAACAGCCAGATTATTTCTAACACAAAACCTTTGCTTATACCACTCTCATTCTGAGACTCACATCCCAGAATGAATAATAATGAAACATCTGGGCAGACAGTCTTTACCTCCTTTTTGAGATTCTGACAGTTGTCTGGATGAAATTACAACGTTCTGCCTCTTCGGATGTCTCAGTTATTAGTTACAACCTTTTTGTGCATTGTATTATTAAAAAGGGGGTAATAAAATATTTAGCTTACGAAGAGCGAGTCTATTGGGAATATTCAAAAAAGACCCCAATCCATTTTTCCCCAACAATATTTATCTTCATTCACTTCTAAGCCTGTCAAACAAAAGTTGGGACTGATTAATATATTAGTAAGTATCCTGATTTAAGTATATTTTCCACAAATTGTCTTTCTACACAAGAACACAATAGCTAAATAAAACCAAACCTAATCTGAGGTCATGGTGTGGGGCAGAAGGACTTAAACAAAATGGTCTTTCTTGCTGGTTACTAATTTTCACTCTTACTTGCAATTTGTCTCTTGCAAAGTGTCAGTCTTGTGATTTTTATGTTTCATTCACTTGGAGCATATCCACATTTGAAACAATGAGGAAAAGGACTTCTAAGACATCCCGGACTCTAATCTGATTGAAACCAATGGGCGTGTTGCCAAAAGATTTTATTATGCCTTGGCAATAAAGGAGGGTCATAAATGGTTGCGGTTCTGAAAGGCTGAAAATTTTGCTGGGATGATTACTGATGTCTTATTATTCATGACCTGCAGTCAATTTTTGAGTCTGTGTTCATGCAGCTGAAGGCAGAGAATATGTCACTGTCAACACATGTATTTGGTAAGCAGCCATAGAAAGAAACAAAAAGAGACTACATATTTTTTTTAACATGACAGTTCTTAATATTAAAAAATACTACTCAAGTCATGAGTTTTCTGATATTTAGCTTACTAAAATGGAGCCATTATCTTGCACACACGTTCACTAAAATATATCTAAAATGTTTGCATGGGTGACAGAAAAGAGACAATAATAGACACTGAGAAAAAGGAAACAGTTCCAGAAAAGAATCTAGTACAAATAAATCATAATTTATTCATCTAAATCCGAGTAAAAGATGTAATATTGAGACTATTTAATGCATCAAAATTTCTGTCTAGGTTTTCTGAGTGTCAGTGCTGTGTTTACACAACTGATAACGATATAATGAATGGGAAAGAAAAAGTCAGTGGGATTGTCTGGCACTGTGGAGAATTAGTTGAGAATTTACATTACAGACTGGTAAATATTTTATTTCCCTGCTAAACATCAGAACGAAGAAATATTACATGCAATTTGCAATTTTCATCAAGTTTTTATTTCTGGACCTCTTTTATTCAATATATATTTAACTCTATATCTATATCCCAGTAGTACATCTTTTGGTGCCCTCAAACATTTCTTACTGTCCTGCAATAGGAGTTTAGTTTTAGCTATGGATGACTATAAAATAACTTGTTAGGGCAATTATTAATAAAGCTAGTCATTTAGAACTAAATTATTAAGTCAGGTCAGCATTTAATGAAAAGAGTCAAATATTTCAATCTTAGTTATTGTTTATAAATGCCTGCTTGATGAGGCTTAGGTTTTAAAATCCAGCATGAAATCCAGCACTTACAATCTGAATGCAGTGCTTTTCAGATTTTAATCTGTATAAAAACATTTATACAGATTATACTTTTTACTTTACGTGTATGAGTATTCCGGCTTGCTTTGTCAGAAAAAAGTAATGGCTGTTACATGACAAATTGAAAAAGCTCACATAGTTTTAATGTTTGCATTGTATTAATTCTAACTAATGTGGAAAATATTCAAGAAACATGTACATTTAACAGATAACTGGTGTTTGCAATGCTGTTATGCTTAAGTGCAACTACATGAGTAGTTCATAATAACAACACTCACCCACACAATTCTTTTCAGAAAAAAGCTCGTTATGGATTTGAGTATTTCGATTCTATTTTAGCTCCTGAAAAATGTCTGCAAGCCGTTTCTCTGGCAAGCATAAATCTCCAGTTCAGACTGGCTTCAGCATCAGGTGCCTTTCTCTGCTGCCCGTGAATAACAGTTCTGTCCAACCTTGAGGAAAAGTACTCAAAGGTTTAAGTTAAAGATCTATCATCTGAGATCACGAAATATGCTTTCTGCAAAAGAGAAAGTGACTTGGAAACATGAAGTGTGCTGTCTGCAGCTGCTGTCATTGCTCTTAAGAAGCAAATGCCCCACCTGTTTTTTTCAAGAGCAGGACAGTGACTCATCTGGGAGAAAAAAGCATCCAGCTGTGTGCAAGCACAGGTTTGAAATAACCAGAAACACAGAAAATGATAGAGTCTTTTTCTTGTAATGCACGCAAATAGTGTTCTCAGTTGAAAGATTATTCCAAGTAAAAAAATATAATCACAAATGAGTAACCCATGAAATGTTTTGCTGCAGATCACAACAAATCTATAAATATCCAAAGTCTGCAATTACTCATCACACACTTTCATGTAAGTAAAAATGTTTTAAATGTGTTGCATAACTGCTGCTATTTCATTCTTACTGCCTACAGACAAACCAATGTCCGAATTTAGTACATGAACAGAACTTCCAAACAGAAAAAAATACATTGTGAAGTAAAATGAAGTAAAGTTGTATGGGAAGATATTGAGACTTCCACTTTGAATGTATTTCATGTTCTTCAATGTATACTTATTTAACAAACAGGGACACGTTTGGAAAAACTGCACAGTCTGAAAGCCCCTCCTGATGCTTGTCATCACTTTGGTCAAAAACTAATGTGGGATGGCATCCAATTTCTCAATTAGTTCTGTTGCAAGTCATCTATTGTTGTGTTAACACTCAAGCACATATAGCTTCAGATAGCATAGATGATATTCCATTGGCATCGTCTCTAAGATTGAAAGTATAGGATTACCTCTGGCTGCTGAATCTTGATATCCCTCTGCACTGAAATTACCTTTTATTGGGATAAAAAAAAGAAAGAATACAGAAGAAATTAAAAACATGAAACAGTGGTGAAAAGTAGTGGCTTTCCAGAGGGCTACACCAAACAATAACTCCTCCTCAAAAAAGAAAATTATGTTTGTGACAATATTAGGTGCAATGACTTGCTTTGGAAATTAGATTCTGAAGAATGAATGACACAGGAATATTAAAATGAATAGAGTAATCTACCAATAGATAAAATATATTGCTGGCTTCTGCATGTAATGTGAGACCGTTAACCTTATAGTGATGAAAACAATGAGTAAAAAAAAGCTCAGACAAAAATAAAAGAGAAAAAGAATATTGCAGTTTTCTATGAAGAACACAAAGTTCATTTCAGGGCCTAAGTCTTAAATCACCAGTTAACATAGTGGATGATTGTGTGGTCGCTTGTCAATCTATCAGCTTAAAAGAAATACAAATTTTAATAAAATTAATAAATTCAACCTTGTATTATTTTATGATTTCTTCTCAGATATCACAAAGTGAGACATGCACAGTAATTTAAGTCAATGAGGTAATCACAAAAATGTTTTCAAAACTCTACTTTTCTAGAGGGTTGTTCTTTTAACAAATGCCTGCACTGCTAAACCTCTACTTCCTATGCCTTTTATGAAGGCAAATAAATTGTTGTTTGTTGGTATAGTTGGATTGGTTTGCTTGGTTTTAGTGCAATCTGAATAATGAATTATCAGGCATGTATGTAATTAATTATTATACTAACCATTTTCACCAATTCATGATCTGTTAATCATATTTGATTACATCAACCTGTCCAGGGACTTCAGGTGGAAATTATAATTTTTTGCTGTCACCTTGTACCATGCGTCTCTCCTTTGAAAATGTCAATCAAATGTTGTACAGTACATTGTCTCTTTGTAAATAAACAGTAAACAGTATTGAAAAGCAAGATGGCTATGCAATAGTGTGTTAGAAGTATTATTCACAACTGAGAGGACTGATTCAAAACTGCTCATAAGATATTGTAAACTTCATCTTAAAATTCTACAGTGCAGCAAATTTATTTTGGAAATAAAATTAAGCTGAATTTATTTCAGATTTGAAATTTTGAGTGGATCTGATTCAAGACAGGAATTTCTTCCTCCGTCCATCTCTGTCATCCATCACTGTTTCTAACTTCAATACAAATACAAGAGTTCTTCATTAAAGTCAGATTCTATCACTCTTTGCCTTATTCTGTTGAAGTCAGCCAGCAGCTGAGAAGAAGTGTGTAGTCAGCTTGTTCCTTAAAGGTCATAAGGAGGGAAAAAGTCAATCAGACAGTAATGGCTATATTGGGATTGAGTCTTTCACCATTGCAGCTAATTTCCTCTTAAACCTGACCAAATGTCAGCAGCAGGCCTGTTTGAAGCCCCTGCAGAATACTGTCAGTTTTTGGTGGTTGAAATGGTAATGGATGATACTGGAGTCATTAGCTATGGTATGAAGGAGGATTATGTCTTATATGTCTCTTAGTATAGAGTAACTCTCAGAGAATATTAAACTGGAAGAGCAATCAGAGAGCACAGAGTCCCTCCAGTGTCCTTGCCCTTCTTCACAGTTTAAATATTCCAACTCACCAACAAGATTAAAAAAATTAGGGTGGTTCATTTTCCTTATGCTTGCTGACTCACAGTCATTCCAGAGTTACCATGTAAAATGTACTGCATTCTAAATAATGCATGATGGTGATCTATGATGTAGCAAATATTTTGGGGATTTTTTTTAAAATCAAAATAGTTCATTGTAGGCAAACTGATTTTCCCTATGCATTTCCATGCTATTACTTCTAAGGCTTGCAGTAGGTACACATCCCACATATTTAAAGCTGTAGCATTGATTTGCAGCTGTGTTTCTGGAAACTTAATGGAAATTTAATTTCCCCTGCCTACCCATTACTTATGGAGAATTTATAGCTCTTTAGCATCCACAGGCATTTAGTTGTTTGCATAACTTTATCAGAAGCTGTGCCTGAGCTGCCCACTCATTTACTGTATAAAGCACTATAGTGAGTCAGCCATCATGTATAAAAGGTTTATTGTCATTTTTTATTCACTATAGAGTGTGCTAAGAATTCATCCCACGGTACATTAAAAGAAGGTATAAAAAAATGTAAAAAGCAGCATTGCCAACATTTCTAAAAATCCAGAATTGTCTTACATTTGAATCTAATAAATTAAATACAGAGCAATACTGATTACATCAGTAAAGCTTGCTCCCTATTTTTAGGATAGGGAAAAGTATGATTGGAAGCAGAATCTAATTCATCCTCAAGCTGTCTGTCACAGTTTTGCACAAAATTGTTCATATAATAGAGAGATTTCAATTTAATATTATTCCATTCAGCCAATAACTTTATTTTGACAGAAAATGAGGAAGTAAATGATGATAAAACAATTAAAAATGACTATTATTTCTGAAAAAAAATTTGATCAAATTTATTTCCTTAAAAATGTTTAATACATAAAATTGTAGTATACCTGTAAAATATAATAATGGTATGAATGAAAGCTCACCCTTAATACAATTTAGGTTTTAATCATAAAAATGATCTGGTCTGTTTCAAGTTCTGCTTTGCCTTCATTTATTAAACTATAATAAAAACTAAATGAAATAGCTTGTAAAGAATTAGGTGCACCTTTAAAAAATTAAGTATTTTAAAAACATGTTTAACCAAATAATTCAAAATGGGGGTGTTTCTGGGTTTTTTTTGTGTTTTTTGGCAGCTACAGAAAAACAGATTTATGTCAAGAAATTGAACGTCAGTTGCTGATTACATGTATTCATAACAAAAAAAAGAGAGATTTATGCCATTCGACTGGATGTGAATTCTAGTGTATCTTACCTACATGTATTGAGAACAAAATTGGAAATAGTCTTCGCATGAGTGAGTTCAGTGTTTCAGATGCAATGGTGCTTCGTTCTCACAGAGCCGCCCTCACCAGCGCCTCCTCCACTCAGCTGCTACAGACTAGCAGCAGCAGCAATTAGCAAACACCTGGTGGAACTGTGGCAGAGTGTCAGAAAGAGCAGAAACTTCTTAAAGAGACAGAGCCCAATTTCAAGGTGTCAAATTTCAAAGTCAAATCTCTTAATTTATGCTTAATATACACAGAATGTAATTTTCCAGCTTTGGAAAGCCTGCATGTTAGGTTAATAAACTACTGAGGTTAGTTGACCACTATAAAGAAAGAGAAAGAGACACAGACAGGTAGGTAGGTAACAGGTGTGCTAACTACCAAATCCATAATGCAGCCCCATGATCTTTAATTTTGTTAAAGATCATGTTAAGTTGCTTAAAATGCATCATTTTAAATATCTTTACAATAAACTGTTACTTTTTCTCTAATGCTTAGCATAACAATAACCTGTTGTACAGTATTTCTGAACTGTTACAGAAATGATGCAATTAGCTGTCATTGTAGCTTCACAATACATCACATCTAAATGTACGTGTACTGCATTATTGAAATCAGACAGCAGTTTTCCACATCTGTGTCCTTTACGAGCTTATCAAATGACGACCATAGTCTTTGCTTTAAGTGGGTGCAATGGGGACGATGTAATTACAGACGAGCTTTCACAGAGCTGAGTGCTCATGAGATTTAATAAGAATAAGTGAACTTATCACAACACTGTACAAGACCAGCTCTGACTAGAAAACAGCCAGTCATGCACCAGACAGTGAAAATGATCTACTGCTAACTTTCAGCATTGTTACCTGTGACTGCTTTTACTGTATATGTGAGATCATTGTTTACTTTCAACCTCTGTGTTTACAAGAAAGTAAAATCAGCGGTTTTCCCACTTCTATTGAATAAAAGTGGCGCCGGTGTGTCTGAGGACGAGAGAAAAAGACTGTGGTCTAAAAGTGAAGGGCACAGAGAGGATCCTGAGACAAAGCATTTAACAAGGCAGTGTTCAATACACAGATGGTGTGTATAGCTGATTGAAGCCAATCAAGGCAGATAGAATGGCAGGCTTTCTTGTTTGTTGAGCCCTAAGAAGATTACTAACCACCGGCCACTGCATCTTATCCCTCAAATCCCCTTCTAACACCAGGCAGCCTCCTGCAAATACAGATCTCATGCTCCTTGTTGCCACCCCATTCTGACACCGTTCTTCAGCCAGGGTGTCAGAATATAATCAAGACAGCATTAAACACAAAGAGGAGGAAAGGCAGTAACAGCAAAGACAAAGTGAGGACTTCACAAAGCCTGAGGGAGGATTAAAAGATTACTAATAAAACCATTATCTAGTAAAAGAGTGAAAAGCAGCTAAGATATACGCTTCTTTTGAGGTACTATTAAAATTAAAAGAGGATATTTCAGTCTAACTCAGTTAGTACAAGGCTGTCTAAATATACCTGCCTCCTTTCAAATGTTTTGTTTTCACTGTTTTGCCACATTAATATGTTTCAGCTCAGACAAAATCTAAAGTCAAAGATAGCCAGCGTAAATAAAAAGAAGCTTCAGAAATTATGACTTCATTTATTATAGAAAGTAGCTATGACAACCCAACCTGGTTTTGTGTGAAGAGGTAATGAAACTCCCCTGAAAAAATCATGAATTTATTGTGATTTAACATGTTTAAGAAAGCTGGGTTCAATTTCACAAGCCACACTCAGATCTGATTACTACCATACCATTAGAATAAAAAAAAAATCCCATTATAAGAACCAGCAACATGAAGTAGGCTAAAAAATCTAAAAATGCAAGACATCATTTCTTCATTAAAAGAAATTTAAGTAGAAGGGAAAAACAAGATCGACATCTACCAGTGTGGAAGATGATGCAAAACCTGCAAAATCTGATTCACAGAAAGACTAGGCAAAGTTAGAAGGTAAAAACTGCATAAATAAAAAAAAAAACGAGTAAATGTCTCACATTTGCCAAAAACAAAACTCCTTGAAGATCCCAAGAAGTTTGGGGAAATATTCTGTGGACCATTTAAAAAGAAGTGGAACTTTTAGTAGTTCCACTTCTAATAGTGGAACTACTATTACTACACAGGATATGTCCCATCATATCCTGCGTAAAAGAAAAGCAGAATTTCAGAAATTTTACCTGAAATTAAACGTGGTTGTGGCAGTGTGAGGCTATCTTGGTACTTCACAATTCTGTAAAATCAACCAGAAATGACTGAGGATTGTCAGTTATCAATTTACAACCATCATGCTCATTGCATCACAATGATCTACGTCACACCTGCAGGTCCATCTGCTTTCGAGTGACGGAGGTGATGTTATATTAGGTGATAATACTCTGCAACATGGCTGAATTAACACAATTCTACTAAGAATGGTGTAGAACTCCACCACAGTGAGATAAATGACTGATTGCCACTTAATGCAAATACATGATGGCAGTTGCTGAGGCCATGGGTGAGATCACCAGTTAGGTTTATGGAGCATCTACTTTTATACAAAGATCCAGACTGGTTTGAAAAGCATTTTTCATTAAATACATATAAAAACATAATTTGAACACTGCACTTAATGTATTTGATGATTTGAAACACTTCAGTGTAACAGAAATAAATCGATGATTCTTTTATGTATGTGCACAAAAATGGGCCTGAATGGCTCATCAGCAGACATTATTTCAAGTTCATTTTTACAGATACATTGGGTAACTATGCAGACAACCTGGGCTTCATTAACTCCTCCAAATTGCTACAGGCTGATAACCTCCACGCCACACTGCATGAATACATTAATTCTTATAACACAATCACAATTTCAGTGCATCGACTGTTCAACACTTTTCAACAGACTGACATTTCTGTACTAAAAATTCCGCTCCTAGTTAAATCTCGGCTTTTCGCTGCCTAATCTTTTGAAAATTAATGGAAATATAAATTTGAGGAACACAAAACTGTAATGCGTTAATATCCCTCAATATTCCTTGTTTTGATTTTCATTAATAAATTAACATCGCTTAAGTCAAAATTCAGTAATCTGCACTTGTGTTCAGCTTTTTGTCACAAAGGTGACTAAGTTTCAGTAACCAAAATAGTTATGCAATATTATTTTTTGTTATTATATTAATCTGAATTCCTATTTTTCAGATTCTATTTTGTTAGAGAAAATTAAAAGAGATTGGTAACTTACCCAACTGAGACGTTAGATGTGGCAAAAGCCTTGAAAGCAAAAACAATCTTCCCAATTAGAACTGTTGCAGCTGTAACTCAGCAGAGCCTAACAAGAAGAAAACGAGATTACACTCCGACTGGCAACTGACCAACTCCAACATTTAGGGACCTCTTTTGATCACTGCAAAATATTTTTTTTTCATAACATTAATTAGTGCAGCCTACCTCAGAGACCCATTGCAGCAGACATAGGCAACTTTAGTTAAAAGTCTCTTAATGTGCACGGTTTCCACACATAAGCATGAACACGAGCAAAGATAAGTGAATTAGAGAAGCTTTATAGCAGCCCTCTGTGAGCAGTAAACAGACATTTATAACTTTATAAAAACCAGCAGAATATTAGAACACTCCAGGGAACCAGCACGTTGCAAGAAGACTCAACCTGCAATGTTTTACGTTTGCCTAAAACACACATTACGTCACATAGAATTTTTTGGAAGGAAGCACACCAGGGAACACCAGTTTTTGTCTAACCCAGTTTATTTTTAAATCAGTAAAATAACAGGAAAGTGGAAGCAGAAAAGTAACGCAAAAAAAAAAACATATATATATTTATATATCTATAATCTTTAACATTCATTTTCTCATTTTTAAGCACATCACAACCAAATGCTTAAGTCCAAAAAGTAAAAGAGGTTAAACAAGGTTTTCTTTAAGATACACAAGTTTCATTTATTTCCTTGTCATTCTTTCCACAGTCCCCCAAGAAGAGATGTCAAAGGCAACTGTAGCCAATTATTTCAAACACTTTGCTCACCATAATTCGGTTTCCTCAGTTACAGCAAACCAAGGAGGAGGAAAGGGAACAAACAAACCAAATGATATAATGAAAGATGTGGAAAATAGGAGGAAGGTGCATGTGATCATCCTGCTGAATGAAAATCAAATCTTGTTTTGAGGAATATTAATATACTGGTTAACGGAGAGAAACTCAAAGATGTCTTCCTTCAATGCTGGCATGGAAACTAGCCGGCAGTGAAGGGCTAAAACATGATGTGCAAGACCTGATTTAACAAGAGTCTAAAACAGGAACCCATCACTTACTTAATGCAGCTTCAGTCCTCAGTCAAAAGTTTTCAATATGTAAGGGTGCAAGCCTTCCAGGTTCAGGGATTCCTCATTAGCACATCGTCTCATATGTCCTTAAAAACAACCTTTTTCAATTTTGCATACAATAAGCACCCAAAAGCCTCATACTTGTTGATTAAAGAGCATGGATTTGAAGAAATGCTTACATGTGAAAGATAAGGAGAGGATAAGCAGATTGAAAAAAAAAAACATAGCCCCTTCCCAGCACTGAAATCTACATAATCCCAGAACAAGACGTTTGCTGTCCCCATGTGTCCACATCCGGCACAGTCTGCAGGTCCTGATTATAGACCGTCAGTGTCCAGAAACTTTTCTTTCTTTTTGTCCACTGTGGCAGAAGCACCTTCAGTTTTAAACAACGTGGAAACAAATGGTTAAATGGTTTTCTGCAGAGCAGAGGAAAATAAAGCGAGCTGGTGGGAGGGCGAGGGCAGGGTGAGCGCCAGAGATCCTGAGGTGGGTGATTAATAGCGGTTTGTCTTTCTGAAGGGGTCAGGGTTGTAAGAGCTGAATGGTCAGTGTGGGTTAGACGTGACTTGAACCGAGGCTGGCTAACTAGCTAGCCTCACAAAGTCCATACTTGGCGCAGGGTACAAAGATGCTCAGGTCTGGATTCTGAGGTAAAGAGCAGTCTAGAAACAGCGCCAAAGCCAAAGTGTGCAAGAAGTATGACCAATTCCTTCTCCATTTTCTCCTCCTGATCATTCTTTTTTTCGTCTTTTTTTTCTGAGGTAAAGAGTACAGTCTGGTTTCCAACACAAACATAAGAACTATTTCAACTTGACATCCCTTTATAGACTTTCACACCATTCATAGATTTATAGTCAAGAGCTCCTCAAAAAAAATTTCTAATTTCTTTTCTCTAAAATGTTCCTCTTATCAAATTTATTTTACTTGCAACAAGCATCTTAGCAAAAGGGATATGATCAGACCAAGAGGAGCAGGGGAGAATTGAAGAGCGAGCCAATTTTAAAACGGGCCAAATTCAGGTTTGTATCCAAAAAAAAAAAAAAAAATTTGTGAAAAACCCTGAAGAATTAAAGAAGAGGAGAAAAATCATATCCCTGTTAGTGCTGAGACTCCCGTCTGAAAGCCGAGGCTCCTCTGGGGAGAATTGCTGCTCATGAACACTCCTCCCCGATGCGCTGGCACGAGCGGCCCACTTTACGGTCCAGCTTGACCATCTTGAGCACAGCCTCCTGACGGCCGCGCCCCTGGTGGTCAAAGAGACAATCGTGTTGCTCAGGAAGACGATGGAGCATGCAGAAGATGAAGCCTGGACAATAAGGGAGGGGTCATTAGTATGAGAGGGAGAAGGTCATTTAATTTACTGCATTCAAAAATTAAATGAATAATTAACAACTGAGCATGTAAAAAAATACCACAAACAACAGACCACTTTAAACTGGATTAGACTTTAAATAGTTCTTCTTGCCGTTTCCTATTCTGATTCTATTCGGCAGAGAACAATCGTCTTCCCCACAGACTCCGCTGTAGCAATAAATCTAGTAAGCTCAAAACGATCAGAAATTACTTTTGGCTCTAGTCGTCAGAAATTACTTAATTAATACACATTATAACACTGCAGCCATTTAATAAATGGTGACTAAAAGCCCAGTTTGACATCTGGCTGCAACGCAATTAAAAACCGTATGACGACTGCACAAAAGAAGGAAATAGCAAGCGGAAAGTTGGGCAACAATGGCACATAATTTTCCTCCAATCAGAAACCACACATGCAAAAATAGCCACCAAACTCTTTTGATATTCTAAGCTCTACTTAATTAAACATTTTGAAAGTACTAGTGAGCTCATTATAAATGAAGTAACTTTTGGTTAACACATTTTGATGAAATATGTCGACAAAGGTCAAGTTTTTAAAGATTACACATCGCTAGATTTGGGTTTTCCTAAATATTTAACTTAAAAGAAATAATCAAAAAAAGCAAAATTAAAAGGCATTGTGTCTGTCACTTCTGACCACTGAATGTAACACAAGGGAACACTGACTAAGCCACAGCCAAACCCTACTGACAGTGACTTAAGCTACATAAAAAGCATTACTAACCTTTACTACCTTTGCTGTTGCTTAAAACACATTGAGTAAATATTAAGTACAAGAACTCTTTCATTAAATGGTAATTTACTTTAATTGCTGTTGCATCTTTTTCAACCACATCACTTTTTATGCATAGGTTTGGATACAGAAGTTAGGATATAGTAACTTTTTCAGCAATGACCTTTGTGGCTTTCTTTTTGTAGTGTGTGTAAATGACTAAAGTGTCTGATGAACAACTGTCAAGCCTGAGGTCATCTGTAAGAACCACAAAGCATTTCTGTATCGAATATTTATTTATTTGAATTGCCCCACTACACAATATTTTTGCTTAAGAAACTGGGTTTTCACATCAGATACTTGAAACGCATCTCCCTCTCTGTGGTCACTCTATTAAGTACAGGTTTTATTGTTTGAATAGAAACACTAAAAGGAAAATCACAGCTTTTCTAAATGATTGAGATGTATTCACTTAATCTTCTGTAAATACCCTGAACTGATCAGATAATTATTTCTGTCCAAATATGTATAACCTGAACAGGGGGGAAAAAAAAAGGTGGCATTCAAGTTTTTTCTTGACTACATTTTTATTCCATTAATTTAAATTGACTCAAGTTACTGCTTGTGGACTTGGTAAGTCTGTAATTGCATAACATTCTGAGAGAAACGTGATTCAGAATGATTTTGTTCCTGGGTTTTTTAGCCTCTAATGTCAAAACTAATGAGTTAATTAGCAGTTTAATACGAGAGCCCTTCCCTTATGTCATACTAATACTTAGAAAGATTAATATTACAGGCAAGGCGAATCAAGCAGATGCCTACTGAGTGTGACAACACTGGATCATTTTCTCTACTGGCGGATTCTTTTCTCCTCAATTTACAATCTGAAGCGCATTCATGCTTTCAACTCATTTTCAGATCCTCTTGGCTTACAAACAGCAGCACATTCTGCCAGGACCATTAGCAAAATAATCTGAAATGACTGCTACAATCGAAATTACTATAATTGCCACCATTTCCCCTTTTGGTTTCCTAAAAGCCATGTTTTCACAGTAAGCATTAAACTATTAGGAATTGATGACCAATGCATTGGAAAGAAAGGGGAGAAGTCAATTCCCAATTTAGATATTACTGCACTGGTATAAGGAGACTGATATTAAGTAGCAAAGAGCTTTGACTTTTGAAGTGCTTTAATTTGTATGCATACAAGTTGATTAGGAAGCCAAGTATTGGTTTAAACTGCATTAGGGCTTGTGGTAATTGGCTTATGTTTTATTCGCAATGAGAAACATTCAAGCTTTCTGCAATGGTCCCTAAAGGCCAACAAAAGCACAAAAACTAATGGCAGTGCCAAAGCTGAATTGCTCTTCTGCAAATTTTCTAATCCGTAATTAAAACTTTGAGCCAGATCGTGTAAGTGTGTTTTTCAATCTTTAAGGCAGGTACTACTTAATGCTGTAGTACACACACGCACTTTGGATTTGACCTTTTACCTAAATGAGCTCTGAATGTTAAGATCACTCGGAAATATTTATCTGTACTTTAGGTAAAGTCAAAACAAACATCTTATCAATTTAAGTGGTATTGCAAATTTTAAAAACATATCTAATTTTAAATGCTAAAAAAGTCTAATTTATAATCTTATTTTATTCATTTAGAAATCCAGAAAGCTTTTTACCCATAAATTTCAACCTTTCCCTTTCAGTATAAGTATTGACTCATTTTTGTTTCTGTTCCAAAGGAATTTTAATCCTGACAATTACCCAGAAATCCCACAGCTCTAGTTTCAATATGTCATTCAAATCACTTGCTGGAAAAGTAAAAAAAAAAAAAAAAAAAAAAAAAAAAACAGACACATTCATACTGATCCTGTATGTACCACGCTTGATAAATGTGTTAATCAGTGTGTTCAACTACAAATGTACCTAGATGGATCATATTACTGATAATGTCATCATACCACAGCGACAGGAGCCCAGTTCCTGCTGTACCAGCTCCAGTTTAGTTTGGCAGCGATGGCAACGTTTGCGGCTCCGCTGTTTAGAGCCACTGCGAGAAGAAAATGGCGAAGATGACAATGATGATGACGACGATGAACACTCCTCACCCTCTGGGACCTCAGCTACCCTTGCTCGCTTCTCTGGTGAAGAGTCACTTTCTGACTCTGAGGCTTAAGACACAGGAAAATGTGCACAGATAAAGTAAACAAGATAGGACGAAATAAACAATTGCAAAAAATTGCAAAAACTGCACTTCCAGGAGTTCTTGGATTTTGATTATGTATCACAGATTTATTGTAGCGAGGTTTAACGCTGCTGAAGGTAACTATTATAAAAATTTGTTAAAACTGTCACTACGTCCTGACAGTGAGACAAATAATTTATGAAAAAAGAGAAAAATTGGTGGCAGAGAAACAACCTAATATTACAGAAAAATTGAATTTCTTACAATCTTGACAAGCTCCACTGAGGAGGAGGAGCTGTAGCGCAGCAGAGGAAAAGGCGGAGGGAGTGTGCTGGTCAAATTTTCAGGCTAAGCTTATGGTTTTCTCAAAACTCCCTGCTGCAGTTTTAAAAGTTGAAGCAAACGAAATATAAAAAAGCCGCATAATGACCAAAACAAGTAAAGATTGACCTGTTTTCTGTAAGAGATTAACACATTTGAAGGTTGTTATCCAAGCTAAAATGGTTTAAAGATTAATTAACAACTATTTACTACTGAAAGAGGGCAAAATGCTGGTTTGGCGTCAAAAAAAACGAAGGAGGGAGAAAGCAAGATTAATAGGTCTCCTGTTTTAGATTACATGCCCGACATGAGGGACAGTAGGAGCCTGTAGCAAGCTTCTGCTGGTTGGCTAGAATTTCAACTCAGCTTTTCTCATCAATCCAGCAGACTTTTTCCCCAGCCCTGCCAAAATGCAGATCAGCACTCAATAAATCTCTGAGAACTAGGCCATGCAGTGCAGTCAGACATCCCCCTCCCCGTCCCAGTAGCCCGTCTCATCGATCCCCTATATATGCGAGTGTGTGAGTCTGTACATGTGCAGCTTCAAGCTGTGAAAAATGGCGTCCTTTCTCCCTTAGCCTCACGATCCTTGTATGTTGCTGTTAATCTATATGGGTTAAAGCAATCTTACAAGTAATTTAAATTAGATTTGAAGTTAGGCTAAACATTTCTTTATTGAATGGATCACACATAATAAAGAAATACGCAAAAACAGTGCAAGTGCAGGTTTTAAACATAAATACATATAGGCCAGAAATGATGTAACATGTGAATGTGTGTTTAACCCCAACACTCACATGACTGTAACTTTAGACAGGAGATCAGCACATTCATGCACAGCGGGGAGAGACTTGCCTACTTACTCCACAGCTGTCTTAGATCATGTCACGTTGTTTTGCCTCTAACTTACAGTGGCTCTCAAAAGTCTCCACACTTCGGTAATGTAACCCACACACGTGACTTTTATCCTGTGCAATTTAATTGAATACATGCACTTATTTGGGCAAAAATAGAACGCAATGGTGAAATGCTTGCACAACTTTGCACGAATACTTTGTTAAAGCAACTTTGATTCCAATTTATTGCACATTCGGTTGAAGTTTACAGAAGTTTTGCAACTCCATCCAGTTGTGACCCATCTTATCCTCTTTTGAAGTCATTGTTTTGTCAGCTTGGATGTAAACTTGTGCCAACTGTGCAGCTAGAAAATATTTTAACTGTTTTTTGGGTTTTTTTTAGCTTTCTTGAAGACAGAATGTTTCGTGCCAACACAGACTGGTATATGGAACTATATTAGCCTCCTCCACCTTGACAAAAGAGAAAACAAAGTAACCTTATATCATGATGCTACCACCACCATCTTTCAGAGCTGGCATGGTGTCCTTCTGGTGAAGTTCAGTGTTGTTTTCTGCCAAACAAACATTACAAAATTGTAGGCCAAAAGTTCAAGCTTAGTTCACATTCTCCCTCAGGGCTTCGGGAATGTTTAGTCATGTTGTCTTTGGGGGAAAAGAATTACATATTTGTAAATTAATCTAGAAGAATAAGAGTATAGACTGTTGTTACATTCAGATAACCAGCGCATTTTGGAAATTCTCGAATTGTCTTCAATGTTATTGTCAACTTCTCCTGTTCAGTTTAAGTCTTCTCTTCTTGTCAGAAATGTCCCATTTTTCTCCTTGTAATATGGTGTGTATACAATGCTGTGGAATATTTTGTACCCTTGTACAAGAAGTTCCTTTACTTCCTCTCCCACCTGAGTTTAGCAAAAGGATACAAACGAGCAAATGCAAAAGGCTCCTACTAGAACTGCTGAACTTTACAGCTTTAAACACAATGACTAATGGGAGGTATGAGCTCCAGAAGACTGGAGTAATTTTGCATTTTTACCTTATAAATCTGTTTATTTTTCTTGGGTTTTACAGAATATTTGTTATATAATATTTAGAATTGGTTTCAAAATGATTATGGAATAATTTTATTTTTTTTTTACAAAAACCTGAAGTTTTACCTGGGTGGTGCACACTTTTGAGAGCCATTGTAGTTCGTGTCACTTTATGTCTGAGTTGTACATCCTGGCTACTGTTCTAAGTGTCTTTGCCCACACTACCAAACAAGTAGTTGGCTTTTGTTTGCTCATTCTGCATGATCCACTTATCCTTCCCATCAGAATACTCCCAGGAATAAAACAAATCTCTTTTGGATCTATCCAATGCCCTTGATCCTACTGGGCTCTCAAAAATCAGCTGTGCACGTGAAAAGAACAAGCGAGTGGTAAAAGACTTAACAGAATCAAGGCATACCAGATTCGTATGAGCGCTTTGTGGGGGTGGAAAGTGAAGCCAAGACCGTATCTGTGTTGGATAGTCCTGAAAAACAGACAATACAAGCAAAATGGGAGCAAAAATAAGAAAGGGCAACAATTTAAAAAAAAAAAAAAAAAAACTGAATGTGATGATATTGTTTTCTCCCTCTTAAGACTCAGTTTTGCTTTCTTAGATCACCATTTTCTTCTGTCTAGGTTTTTAAATTATTAACGATAGAATAGATATGTTTCACTACATTACAAAGATTCAAATGAAGCAGAGAGACAGATGGGTGCACTGCTGGGCTACACTGAAAAGCTCAGTTTAAAATCAGAAAGCACCATAAACAAAGGCTAGCAGACATTTTGCCCATGGTTGCTCGGATACTCTTGTACCATTTTCCACACCGTACCAGCATAAAAGATCGTGACTCTCCAGTGTGGAATCCATTATTTAAGCTGTGAGGTGTTTTGTTTTTCCATACCAGCTATGTTGGATAGTTAAAAAGATGCTACAGCCTCTGATGAGCAGACTGAAACCAACCCACAGATGGTTAAAAAAACAGTTTCTATAAGAGCTCTACAAAATATTTTTATACAATCCATAATCTGCTATGTCCGTTTTAAATCTCAGAAAATTTTGGTGAACTTTCAGTGAACTTTATACATAATTGACTCCTTGTTCTAAGGAACAGTTACACACACATATCCGTGAGAAAAATAACAGTAATACTAAACAATTTAATGGTAATGGAAAAAAAAAAACACGTTTTTTTTAAATCATCTAAATTTATATAATTTGTGACGCTAAGCAGATTAATAAACTAGCATCAACAGGAATTTTTTTCAAAGATAAAAATATATTTGCAATATATTGCATGAATCTAATATATAGTCAAAATTACTCCTGCAGTTATTTCACAGTTGACAAGGTTAGTGAATTTTTTTTTTTTTTTAAGTTCCACACATCAATTTTAGTGCTGCTTTTTTTCACCTGTGCCAAATAGACCTCTACAAATAAACTTGTCACACTATAAGGGATGACGGATGCCAGGGCAATTGTAGATGCCCTATTTAGACTTTTGCTTCTGAGAAGACATCCTTTACTATCACTCTGTTAGTGTCTATAAGGACAAGTGGAACTTGCTTCTTCTGCAGAGATAGCAATCAACTAAATGCTACGATACAGATTTTGTTCAATAAAATTGAAAACTGTGTATTTTAACTCACCTTTGGTGCTTTAGTTTCCTTTAAACGGCTTATATCGCCATTATGCACCTCTTTGACTGTTTTGTGTATTTTTGATCAGTTAGATTTTGACACTAATTAGATAGTTTAAACCAAAACGATGAACAAAAAGATCTCAGGAGAACAGAAGTACACTAGCCCAAGGTTACCAGCAAAGGGGGCAGAGCAGTGGGAAGAGTACAGCCCATTAGTACACTCAAAAGCATAATGCTCTTTTGGGATAAAGATAGGAGGATAACTACAGTTATCCTCCTATCTGTAAGGATTTTTTCTCTGACAAACCAGAAGCAATTAAGAGGATGATAATATTTGAAGACTTAAGAGTACAAGAGACACAAAGTGAGGAAGATTGAGCTGACTGAAAGATGAGTCTTAGCAATCCAGAATTGAAAGTTGGGTCATTTATAGTAATTTCTGTTACTAAGTAAGATGAGTGATTTCAATGTTTTGTATAGAAATTCATTTTATGTGGTCTCTATATACTTAAAGCCATTTTCCTAGCAGGAATGGAATGATGTGGGTCTCTGAGCTAAAACCAGAATCAACACTGAAAAGGAAGAGATGCTGCTTTGGCATCAGATTGGACAGATCCTGACTGGTTCCTGTATATTCACAATAGGGTTTTGTTTTCCCACAAAAGCCGGCAGCGCAGGTTTGGTACATTTCAAACAAGACAAGCAAGCAAACAAAAAATGTTTTTATGAGTTAGTGCGGAAAAGCTTGTTTTCCATCTGTGGTCAGAGAGAGCGTTTTCACCATCTGACTCAAAAACCAATAAGAATGTGTTTTTGACATATCTATCTTTGTCCAGTTTCATCCTTATGTCTTAGAAAACCAAATTACAAACTGTAATAAAAAGCATGCTCAGGAGCATATTTTAGGAAAGAATTAAAAACAAAACCTTTGGTCTTACCATTCTGAATATGAACAGATGCCACTCCAGTCTCTCCTGGCGAAGGTTCTTCTGAAGTGTTGGATCTTGACATCAGGGACTGACTACTGCTGTTTGTTTCAGTACAGAAGATGTCCGTTTGACTGCTGCTGGTGCTTGAAGAGGTCTTTGGGGCACAATCATCGTTTGGCTGTTTCTTCTC
The DNA here is from genome assembly GCA_903067095.1 of Girardinus metallicus. Taxonomy (NCBI): domain Eukaryota; kingdom Metazoa; phylum Chordata; class Actinopteri; order Cyprinodontiformes; family Poeciliidae; genus Girardinus; species Girardinus metallicus. The sequence continues at coordinate 5,813 of CAEGAE010101159.1, read as the reverse complement.
AGTGTCTATAAAGAAATTGGCAGGTTGAAATGTGTTTTGCTCTTGTCTCAGTCTACTTCTTTCAAAAGAACTTTCATGTACTCGGAATTAACAGGGCAATGTTTCAAATATGTGTGGCACAGCAATGCATCTTTGGATGAAGAGCAGAATTGAACAGACTTTAGGTTAAGAACCAAGACTTTCCCAAGGTTTCCCCCGGTGTATTATAGGCCTGGCGGCCCACCATGCTTTACTAGCCTCCGTCAGGCTAGGCCTTTCTTGTTTATGTTTTAAGGAAAATAATAATAAAAAAAAAACAAACAAAAAAAACGCAATTTTATTGTTTTTGCCTCTGCGCGTTGCCTCGAGTGCTGCCGCTGCTGGATGTCTTAAGTTTACCTCAGCGTGGGTCGCGAGCTCCTTCTTAAACTGGACACAGGCTGACCTCTATGGATATTTACATCAACCCCCTGTGAGGAATTATGTTTCTTTCCAGAGTTTTTGATCAAGGTAAGAGTTTAAACCCCACCGCGTTAGCTCTGGTTGCGCAGCTCTACGTGAACCGCAGGAATAACTTGTACAGAATGACTTATATTTGTGGACAAAGAATTTTGTGCGGCTTTTCCTTTTCAACATGCTGTCCAGCGCCCGGCTCTGTCTGAGCTGATAAAGTTTGTGTATGTGTTCCCGATTGGTCAGTGCGTTAGTGGTTAACGAACCAGCGCTAATCTCATCATGCAGGTTCATCCCGGTGAGGAGCTTTCGCGCTCGCATCAAGTCACGCATCAAGTTGGTTTATTTTATTAGTAGTAGTAGTAGTATTTTTCCGGTGAAACAATGCATCAAACCATATCAAATGCTTTGTCTACCAAGTCAGCCAGAGTAAATGTGCGCAGAGATCTGAGAAACTCGTCTCACAAACTCGAACAACCACAGTGGTTTCTGTGTCCCCTTGTTAAAAACTCAGACACAAAATGGAAGAGCTACTAAAACCACATTAGCAGCATTGATCTAAATCTCCCGTTTGTTGCGCATCTCTGCGCAGTGCACCAATTTGACTCATCATGCAGGGCCAGTCCAAGGCCTGGAGCAGAATTTGACTTAGGGGCCCCTTTTGTTGCTAAAATCATCAGCACCTCTAACAGCTTCTGTGTTCGTTTTAATCTGTGAGAGGAGTAGTAGTTAGATTGGCCAACCTAAAAAGCAGTAAGATATGATCGCAGTTTACTCATTTGTATGAATAAAAAAAGCTCAAACTCATAGAATAAACTCACAGCATCAGATTGTTGCTATGGTAACAAAATAATTTAACTATGAATATTGTTCTTTGAACTTTCACAAAGTAAACTTGCCAGCTCCTTAAAATCTTACATATAAATGTTAATTTAAATCTTTTAATTTATGTATGCTAAAACCATTAAATCAAATTTAGAAGCATTGATTATCTCAATAAACAAATGTTACATTTATGAATCTGTGGTCTGTGTTAAAATATTAGCATTTATGGGGCCCCTGAAGCCCTAGGGGCCTTATGGATTAAACAGAAATAATTATGTTTAATCCATAATTAAACATAATTATAATTATTTAATTAAACATTTTAATTGTTTTTTTTATTTTTTTTAATTTGTTTTTAAAACTAGTTGTGGGTTTAAAGAGCGTTTCACTGGTGATGTTTTCCGTAACATATAATTACCCAGTAATATTTTTACATTTCCTGTCTACTTAACATCTTTTAATACAAAATCAAGGTGGACCCCCGGTGGACCGCCTCGGCGCTCTGACCACCGGGCTTAGCAAGTTTTCTGGGGGGAAACCCTGTTTCTGGCATGTGATTATAGCCTGAGCCAGGTGAAAATTAAAAGGTTCCGGAGATAAAATACCCTGAGATGCATAAATATAAATACTCTGTTATACCAATATGCAATTTTTGGACATACTAATGACCAAGTTTTAGTAACCAGAAAAACACTTTTCAGTTAGTTAGTCAAATGACATCTTGAGATTATGTTTTAAACACTAGCCTTTTATTTTATTAAGCATTTTATGAAGAAATACTTGAAGACCTTTTAACCCTGTAGTAGATTTTTTTTTTCTTCACATATTTACTACCCTATATGGGTGAGTAAAAGTTTAATTTTATATGACATTTGCCCAGACAGTGGTCACAAAGTGCTTCACAGAAAAATTATATTCAACAAAATACACAGCAATCAATGCACAACACATAAAATGAATACAATAAAACTATAAATGCACATTACAAAAATTTATATAGCAGTATCTCTGAAAAATGTGAAAACATATTTTACAGGCATCGTTAATAGAATACAGTCCAATCAGCTTTTCTTCCTGTGTAAACTTGTAACAAAGCTGTTTAGAAGACCGCATAAAAATATTCAATCAAAACTTTCTAAAATGGGAAATTTATTTACTTAGACAAGCAGCATTAACTCGACTTAGTGTACTCCTCATTTAATACAGTAAGGTAGAATATACCAAGCACAAATGCATAGATGAGAATAACTTACCCGCGAAACATTTAGAGCAGAGATTCTTAGTTTTGCTCGACCTAGGGGGATTAGAGAACACTTTGTTAATGACATCTTCAGTGACTAACAGGGTGAAATAAAAACCTGAGATCTAGGATTCAATTTTATGGAAGATTGCAAGACTAATTGATCAAGCCGTTAACCAAGGTCTGCTTTGCAACAACAGACAGTCTCTCTCTTCAAGAACGGAATGTAAAATGTCCAGCAGCTCATTAAAACCATGGCCAAAACAAGAAATTAACTAAATAAAATAATAACAAAAAGGCTAGAGAAGAGGATGGAGTAGAGATCAGTACATGTTGGTGGGTTAACAAAATAAAATACAAAACAGTACCAAAGTAAAAAGTAGTACAGAAATACAAAAATTACGTAAAATGAGTATTTATTTTCTATGATGTCTAGATAGGTTCATTATTCAGGTTACAAGAGAGCAAGACTTTTAGGAGATAACAGGAAGGCTGAAGTTATTACAGCAAAGTTACAGCAGAGTTTTAAACTTTTTCACATCCAACTTTTCTCTGTGATGGAACATGCCGTTTTTGAAAATGCGGGAGGCCTTTTGAAAATCTCTAAATTAAGGTAAAGGCCTACATTTCTTCAGGAATATACAGAGTATGAAGTTTACAGTTAGCAAAGCTAATAACAATTAATGTTATCTTTCTAAGACTCTGTACCCCTAATAGGAATTATCAATGTCTGTCCAGGGTGAAAGGACAGAAAAAAATAATCTTATATATTTTTATGTTATAAAGTGAAAAGAGAATTAAAATTACTATTGGTTTTATAAAACGAGGAACATGAAAAATTTGGCACAATACTTTCATTATGGAATCTCTAATCAGCAGTTATTTCAACATTTAATTAAAACTTTACTCCTAAAATCCCATTACTTACTCATCAGAGTAATCTTAGAACAGCAAATGTCTGGAATTAGCAATTATGTTGCAAATAAAATCAAAAGACACCCAGGGCACAGTTTTGGCAAGGCAGACAGCTGACATGACAACTGTTTAAACAATTTGATTGTTGATTTTGCAACAACTGTTAATGAAAAACCTCAAATAACCTGACCTGTTCATGAACAACAAAAGCATTTTAGTTTCCTAGAGCCCTAAATGTATTTCTTACAGTCCCCAATACATGGTTCTTCCTTCTCACCTTTAAACAGATCTTAGAAATAAAATAGCTATTGTTGCGAAGCCTTGATGATTTCAGTAGCACAGCTCTTTCTCAACAGATAGCTCTAGCTTCCTCCTGAGAAGGCTCTTCTCATTTCCTCTCCGGCCGTCGTCCTGACTGTCTGTGCACAAAGTGTGACGGTCGCTGCTATCAGTCACATTCTATTTATTTTGGGCGCTTCGTTGCACACCTTTGTCCTCGTTTCTAAAAGTAGGGTCAGCTGCAGTCAACCAGAGGGGATGGGTGGCATTTTCTAAGTATGTATAGTCTTGAGTTTGAAACAGAAAAGAGGAAACAAGAAACTAGGATGGATCCTAAATCTCATGCATGTAGAGAGCATATAACCCCCATCTTTCTATTAGCCATGCAAATGAAAGGCAATCAAACAACAGTTTCATTAAGAAAGATTGGAATGAAGACAGGAGAGAAATATGCTGAAGACTAAATAAAGTCTGAAAAGAGTGTAGAAAACCTGCGTTACACCAGTGGTAACAAGAATACCTAATTAGGAAAGACTCTGTCATCTCCAGTTTAAGTGACACAAAAAAATTGTTAGTGTTTGAGGTAGTCTGATTCTGTTGTTACTGATACAATCAAAACTAAAAGATCTAACAAAAACCTTCTAAAATAATCTACCAAAGACATTGTATCACCTGTGAGGGAGGCTAAATTATTTAGAGAGAGGGTCTATCACATATAGGAACTAAGCTGGAATTAAGTCACAAGAGAAGATGAGACCATAAATAATGTACTGCTGTGCCAAATTTGCTGTGTAAAGTTATTCCTTTTTACAGTTTCCACAAAAATGATGAACAATAAATAGGAAATTTAATGTTAGACTGTAGCATTAATTGAGTGCCATTTTCTGCAGACAGAAAAAAAGCCATCATAGAAAAATTAGGCTGACACCTGTGGTCAAAGTATACAACAGTTTAAAGTCACAGTTTCAAACCTGCAACATTTTTCAGCATCGCCATTCCTGTGGTTTGGACACTTTCTATTGAGAATGCAGAGACAAAGTAGCTTCAGCATAGAGCACAGCACCTTTCAGTTCATTACCTAGCCAAAAGCTTACTGTAAGATTGCTCTAAATAATTTACAACAAGCATTAATTTTACAACTTGAGAAAAATGCTAAATTCTGTCTGTAAGAAGAAGCCAGATGAAAGAAAACACACCTAGCTGCCATTCTGTCTGCTTTTCTCCAAGCTGCAAAAATCAAAATGAATGGAAAAAAAGATTTCTAAACATTAGAAGAAATTAGTGAAGGCTCATCTATGAGGGGTCGGTTAGGACAAAATCTATGTTTTGTCTCTCACACACTACTAAAAATGAATACACACACACAAAATATTAAAATTGCTCATACACACTACTAAAATATCACACACGCATACAATTTTTTTCTCACACGCATACATAAACGACTAAGATTGCACATATATACTAATAAAATATATACTCACCTTTTGTGTGAGAGGGACTGTGTGTGAGAGTGATGTCACGGAAGAGGCGGGGCATAATTTGGACACCAGATCGCGCATGCGTTGATACCACAGTGACGTTAGCTTCAAGTTGGATACTGGAGCTACACGGTGGTGTTTAGCTCAAAGTTAATCCGATTTATGAACGCTAATTTCGGCCAGCCGTTCTCTCCCGCTCCCTTCTCAAGGGCTTGGAAGTTCACTTAGGTCTGTACTTCGGCGTTAGAGCCGGAGTAGAGCTCCGGCGTTAGCTTACTCCGGCGTTAGCTCACTCCGGCGTTAGCTCACTCCGGCGTTAGCTCACTCCGGCGTTAGCTCACTCCGGCGTTAGCTCCGCTTCCTCCTCAAGCGCCCCAGGTTCACTTAAAGCCGGAGTAAGCGGCGTTTAGCTCAAGGTTGAGCCGATTTATGAACGCTAATATCGACCAGCCATTCTCTACCGCTTCCTCCTCAAGCGCTCGGAGGTTAATTTAGGGCTTATTCCGGTTCTAAGCCAGCTTACTCCGGCGTTATAGCCGGTTCTAAGGCCGCTTACTCTGCCGGAGTAAGCCCTAAGTGAACCTCCGAGCGCTTGAGGAGGGAGTGGTAGAGAACGGCTGGCCGAAATTAGCGTTCATAAA
>CAEGAE010101151.1:0-22879 GCA_903067095.1 Girardinus metallicus | reverse complement strand
CTGAGCCATTTTCCTAGCCTTTTAATGCTAACGCTATAGCCACCGGAAGTTGTCCAACCCCACATCCGCTTTAAAACGCGGAAGCGTGAAAAATGTCTATTGTAGCTGGCATGACTAAAGTTTGGATGCCTCTGAAGCTAACATTAGCTAATATCAGCGTAAACAGCTAAAATTAGAATTAAAAATTATTTCATGTTGGGTCACGCACGTTAGTTTGGAAAGGTGTTCATTAACAAATTACCAACAGCAATAATACGTTTCTGGGGCAATAATTTAGGGCTGAGTCCAACTTTAGCTACCTTAGCTTGTGCTAAAGCTAAGCGTGGCCCAACTAGCTTAGCTTCCCGGAAGCAGTTCCTTATTTATGAACGGAACATCCTGACGTCGGTCGCCGGGCAAAACATCCACATTCTGCTTTGGTGGGGTAGATTTAAAAGGTTTATCCGTTTCCTGCAACTTACTTTCACAAACCAGAGGAGTAAAACTATCTAAATAATTACAATTTAACTGTTTTATTTGTTTTTTTAGGTAAACAGCTAGCCTTATTCCTGCTCAGGAAAAAGTGGTATCCAAATTATTGCAGTTTAATTGGGTAATTGTAGTAGATTTTTAAGCTTAATTATCTTCCGCAAATTAACTTGATGTACAGTATCCTGAAAATAAACCCATTGTCACTGAGGGGAACATGAAAAGTTCGGCCATGTTACAGAAAGACGATAATAAAAGTTTCTATCGGTTTTTAAAGTGGGTGTGGTGGATTTTTGCTTGTTTGTTTGTTTTTGTTACTTTTTTTTATGACATCTGTAAAAGTTAGAAAGTTGAAAATAATTTTGCGTTCAGGTTGACTCTCGCAGAGGGAAGAATGGTCGTGTCTGGGCTGTGATTGGCTGTTCCTGCAGCCTCCTGGCTTGCAGCTATAAAAGCAGCGATGCAGCCGCGGAGCTCAGAAGGTGCAGAGAGAGGAGGACCGTCCGCTGCTGCAGGAGCAGGAACTGGGATCTTTAACTCCGGGATCGGCGCTGTTACAAATGTGCGTTAATTAATCCCAAAACGATCGACGTGATTAGATCGACTCTGCGCGGAATATTGATGCGAAGAGTTTGACGCGCCAACACTCGCCGTGACTCTGGAAATCCGTAAGTGCGTCTGACTTCCTCTCTAACTGCTGAATGTCTGGCTCATCACAGGCACTTGTTGCACTTCTGCTTGAATGTATGAATATGTGGGATTTATTTATTTACTGATTTCAACCTTTTAGCTGTCATAACTTTGCATGAAACCGATTAATCATATATAGGTTACAATTATTTTATTTTTATTTTATGTTGGTATCGATCACAACTGCATAAACATAGCAAAATATAAATAGCCCATAAACTTTATTTCAGCGGGATAGATAGTTTTACATTTCAATGCGGTCTACTGCATCGCCATAACATGTCTCACATATATTATTGTTCGATAAAAAAAAAAAAACTTGTTTTGTTTTGCGGACTTCTGCAGGGTGGCTGTAGCCGCAACCTCTTTCAAGTGTGACAGATTTTGTGACCAAAGTCATGTTTTACTTCTGTTTCAAATAAATAAATAAATAAATAAATAAATAAATAAATAAATAACACAGCTTAGAAATCTTTATATTTGGAAACCAACTTTTGGTTTTCACTTTTTGCACGAATTTAATCGAATTATGTAAATGTTAAATGTGATTTGGAACGGTGCTCCCAGTTATTTGCTGACTGAAGAAGCGCAGCTCTCAGCCTGTTCTTTTCATTTTTGTTTTTCCCCCACTGCATGCCTTCTCCTCCTTTTGCTCTTATAAACTCTGCAGCAGGAAGGTTTTCTCAATTTTGTCTTCTTCTCGCTCTGCAGGTTTCTTTAAAAAAAACAAACTAAACACTTTCAACACCCACCTCTCCCTCCTCTATCCTGACCTCAATTAGGTCACACATGTTCTGACCACCAACAAAATCCCCCCCCCCCTCCCCCCCCCTCCGTCCGCTCCTTCAGCCAACTTTTTTCCTTCCTTAATTCTTAAAAAGAAAAGAAAAAAAAGCCATCAGAGCTAAAGGTCAGAGATGGTTTGTAATAGAATAAAAGGATCAAGCTTCCTAATTAAATCAGAAAACCCCGCTCTAATATCCTCTAATGAGCCGCCATGTTGCCCAACACAAAGGCATCGTTCACAGGGTGGGATATTTACACAGACTGTGGCCAAAAAAAAAAAAAATCTAAACTGGTTTCTTGTGAGCACCTCCCGACCCCAATAAGGGACAAGAGTGAAGAGAAAATGGATGGATGGATGGATGGATGGATGGTTGGTTTCTTGTGATGCGCGCATCGAATCGTCCACGTCTTCCCGTCTCTGTTTTGATGGAGCAGCCGAATGCGGCGATGAACGACAGTCGTCCTTGTTTTGTTTTGTTGCGCCGTTTGTTATTTTGCGTTTTTAGGACCGACCTCTGCCGTCACGTAAAGAGCTGTGCACCCGCACAGAGCGGCTCTCTTTGTGCGAACATGTTCGTCCCCAGCGCTCCGCGCTCTGCGGCCGTCACAATCCCCACCGCCTGTTCGGCCTCTGATGCCCGTTGGCGTTTTTTTTTTTTTATGGACACACATGATTTCGCAAAGGCTCAGAGCCAAAATCTGTCCAAAAAAATAGAAAAGAAAAAAAAACTCACATAAAGGATCTCTGTCACACACACAGACACGCTGAGCTTCGTTTATTCAGCTCCTTTAAATGACGCGCTTTGTGTGTCTGTGTTCGCTTTCCACGTCTCGGTCAGAGCGGCAATTTTACTGAAACGTTCATCTGTTGCACTAAATTAATTACAAATGCAAGGCTGCATGAAGCGTAGGCTTGTTAAGCAGAGTGTGTGTGTGTGAAGTATTTGTTTAAATTAATGTTGATGACTATTGCTCACAGGACAGTCATTTATCGTGATGAATTTGTAATCATGATAATAATTTTCATTTATCGTTTTCACGATAAATGAAAATCGCGTTCAAAAAATAAACGTAAACTGTCAGTGCCGTCTGGATTGTTAGCTTTACTATTTTCTCTATTTTTTGTTAGATGATGAGTCAGTAGGTGGCAAAAAAAAAGAAGGTTAAATGCAGTTACTGTTTATGTGACTGGAAGTACTGAAGGAAGCGTTTTACTAATGCTTGTTTTTCAAGAGCAGCTTGCTGCCTAGAAACCTTATAATGAGCAGCTCTTATTGTCACTTTTATGGTTATCACGACACTGCCGCAGAATGTTTGGATAAAACTTTTAAGTTCGTGTCGCTCACGTCTGTTGTTGAAAATTTCAGTTTTTCAGATTTATTCTGAAAAATCTTCCTCTTGACAATACTAGATCAAGTGAGTTCGGTGGCTAGTAATCATGTCATTGTCATTAGTTGTTTTCCTTTCACTCAACTTTCCATTAGCATAACTCGAGCAGGTTTTGCTTCACAGTTTTCCCTTTTCCACATTTGGATCTTCTGACTCTTCGGCTCAGTCCTCTGTTAGGAACCTGCAGGTTTTACCTTTGGACGCACATGTCCGGTCTCTGGTTCGTCCCTGTTTTTATCATCTGAGAAAAGGGCGCCGCGTTTTCTCACGTCCTGAACTGGAAACAATTATTCGTGCTTTTGTTTCATCGCGCTCGGATTACTGCAGAGCATCAAACGCGAACCTCAGTTAAAGCCTCTCCGGAGCGGCTGCCAGTCGTTTAAAATGCTGCTGTGAGGCTTCTGGCAAAGCCCTAAAAGTTTTCACGTGTGCCTCCCATGTCGATACGACTACACAGGGTTCTGCTTTATTTTACAATTTAAGATTATTTCACTGACTTTCCACAAACAGACACCTGGTTATGTCATTCTGCTCAGTTTCAGCTGGAGCTTTCCTTCTTTTGTACTTGAGACCCAGGGGCTCTGTGGTCTCCTTTAGAAGCCAGTTTAAATCAACTTCTCCTTAATTTCTGCTACATTTTATTCAGCATTGGATCTTGAGAACCTCGTTGTGATTTTCTATTTTGAAGGTGCTTTGTAAATGACATTTTACTACTTCCTCGCTTTTGCTGGCGCAAGTTTTTCACAGCATGTTTTTCTTCCACTCAACTTTCCTTCAACATACTCTTGGATACAGCATTCTTTGAACGCCCAGCTTGTGGCTCCCCTCCTCGTGTGAAGCGTCGCCGACGACTGTCAAATGATGAGCTAGCATAACATTTCTGTATTTAAAATATTTTTATGGGTTTCAAGAGATATTCTAATATATTTTCAGCACCTTTTTATTTATCATGGACCATGAGTCATAAAGCATTTATCCACACAGCTAGCTATGATAGCTAGCTACCTATCCATATCAAAGCAGTCTATATAAAGTTTTGTTAGATTTCCAGTAGTCGTTGCATATTCCTCGCATTATGTGGCTGGATAAGCAAGCTGGTAACTGATAAGACTTACTGTAAAAAAAACAAAACAAAAAGAGGCACAAATGATTTTAAAAGGCAATAGTAAAGCACGGGGATTTATGTTTTCCTCCTTCCATCCATTTTCAATTCAGAGAGAATCACTCGAAAACAGCTGTAAACAACATCTTGCTTCTGTGGTTTTATTTTAGCTGCAAGCTAATTTCTGAGGCTAACCCACCAGACAAGGAGTTCAGATCATTATTATTAGTCTGTCATTACAGCAGTACATCTATGCAAAGTCTATAAAATTACTGCTTCTAGAAGTAGAAATAAAACTTTATTATGCACCATAAAATGCAGGCGATGATATTCTAAGAATTCACACAAAAATCACAAACTCTGTGGTTGCTTACAGAGATCCGATCACAGGCAAACATTACTGACGTCATGAGTCGGTACGGCTCGTGAAGATTTATCCCTTTCCTGTTAAATTTGCAATAACATTTAACATTTACCATAAATCAGCGTCGCCCTGTGGAGCCACACTGACTTCTGAACCAGCTTTCCTTACGCTCTCTAGCCCAGCGGCTCCCAAACAGAGCTAGCTTCTGGACGGAGACGCTCTTTTATACAAAATATGTAAAGAAACATAAACTTTTAAAATGCTTTTCTCACCTTTACTCTCCATTTTCAATAATTATTACATGTGTTTAGCATAATTGCTGCCTCATAGCATTTATGCTCGATTGTAGCTGGCCGCACAATGCTATGCTATGCTATGCTATGCTATGCTATGCTATGCTATGCTATGCTAGCATTGGGAGCAAAACAGCTTGAGAAATTTGACTGGCAGCCAGTCAGAAAGACAAGCATGGTAAATAACATTTCAATAAATTATTTTCGTTTATGTTTTTAACAATAGTGATAGGAAAATATTAGATTTTTTTTTTTATTAAAAATTAGAAAAATATGTCAAAATAAATTGGTTTAAATTGATTTTTTCGTATCTTCCCTCAGGTTTCCTGAGACTCCTCTAGCGCCCCCTGGTGGCTCCACATTTACTCTGAAAATCATCTGAGTACGTCACTAGTTTATGTCCATGAGTGCTTTGCAGAAATTTCATATATATGTATAAATGAGTCTCTTATTTTGAAAAATTTTTTAGCTTTTTTTTTTTTAAAGCATAAAAAAAATTCTCTAATCACCGGTTAAGATCTCTTATTTTGAAAAGTAGCTGTGTGTTATCTACTTTGAATGTCTAATCTTAATGTCAGAGTCAGATTTCTACATTCAGAAGTGCTGGTTGTCATGGTAATTGTTTGGGCTGCAGGTTTGAAAGGTCAAACTAAGCACCACACTTTCTCTGAGCAACCAAAGATTCAACAGTTCAAACAAAACTGACCTGTAGCGTGAATAGCAACATTTCCTACTGTTTTCCTTGGACAATATAAAACATACAAATACAATTTAAATGTAGATTTTACAAGACAGCAGTCACAAAAATCATTAGCTAAGAAATGTGTGGCTTTCTTTGGCTCTCTTGTACGTTTCACAGGAAACTGTAGTTCACAGCAAAAACATAAAACCTTACCAACTATTTCTGTCTCGTTTCTAGTGAAAATATCTTAAGACACTTGAAATAAAACAAAACTAACTTGCAAGAAACTTTTCAGCAACATATATGGCCTTTTTTAAGTCAACAATTCCTTAATATTGATTTTTGAAAAACCTTCTAGTTCCACTGGCAGATTATTTCACTTGTAACATGAGAAAAATGTTTTAAGTTAAATAATCTGCCAGTAGAACTAGAAGGTTTTCTAATAAATATTAAGGAATTATTGACTTAAAACAAGCCGAGAAGTTACTTGTAAGCTAGCTTTGTCTTATTTCAAAGTGTGGTAGTGAACTAGACCAGAAAATACTTGATAAAATGTTGTGTTTTCTCAAAACGACTTAGAAGTGCTGCGTGTATGCCGATATTTGTAGTCCTGAGGAAGACATAAGCAGAACTCTTGAGGTTTTCCAGGAAGACTTTGACTCAAAGTGAGAGAATTTGAAGCCATCAGAGTGCTCATTTCCTCATTGTCCATTTCTCCTAAATGCGCTCGGCAACAACACCCTGCTCTTTGTTCAACGCGACGCTTGCTGTGTTTTCCCTCGCAGGACCTGAGTTTGGACGGACCGAACCCCCGACACGCTCGTTGACATGTTTGTGAGAACGAGGGCCGTCGTGCTGCTGCTGTTGTGCCTCCTGGCGGCGGCGGAGGCTGGGGCCTCGAGGTCGGCCCGCGACTCCCAGAGCGTCCCCGACCCCCTGGAGGCCTCCGAGGGCAACGCGTCCGTCCAGCTCCCGCCACCGCAGCCGGACCGCCCGCGGAGGCCGCACCCGCCCATGTGCGTCAAGCCGACGGAGATCAGACACGCCTTCAAGTACGTGAACACCATCATTTCCTGCCTGATCTTCGTGGTGGGGATCATCGGCAACTCGACGCTGCTCAGGATCATCTACAGGAATAAATGCATGAGGAACGGACCCAACGTGCTGATCGGCAGCCTGGCACTCGGAGACCTGCTGTACATCATCATCGCCATCCCCATCAACGTGTACAAGGTAGACGTCGACGTGATGTCTGTGTCTGACTCCAGTTTCCCTTCTGTGTGATTTCTTGGGACCAAGGCCAGGAAAAGAAACCCAGAATTTCTGGAAATCGTTATTAAGTTACAATAAAGGGCCCAGTTATTTAATTTACATCAGTATTAATTAAGAAACCAGGCCTTTTATGCTCTTAATCATTTATATTTATCATGCAAGCCTGACTCTGGTTCCAGCTTAATGTGATTTTGAAGCAGAATGCTTTCCAAAAAATAAATAAAAAAATCTAACAAATGTCAAATGTTTCCTTTAGCCTCATCCAGGACTTTCATACTAACTTTTAATCAAGGGGTTTATGAGCCGCAGCTTGTGTTGAAATGTACGTCTGTGGCAGAAAAACGTGGATTTTAAGTTAAGTGATACGAATTACGGGGTTGTTGTCTGTTTTTGCACGTTACAGCCTCAAACTCCCACGTGCCCCCCCCCCCCCCCCCACTGGGGGCTTTTGTGTGATGGATCGACACGAAGTAATGAAAAGAAAAGAAATGGTTTTCAAAACCTGTAAAGTTTACCCAAACAAAACCACGAACGAGTCTCCTCGGGGGAGCTAGGAGTCATTTCAGGCGGTGTCAAACACGCGGAAATCCACAAAGAAGTGGAGAAGGAACGGCTATGTGGACGCCGGCACTCGGAAAACCAGATTTCTGAGAAAACAGCCCTCAAAGTTTCTGCACAAACCTGCGACAAAGGTTGATAATTCACACGACGTTGCAATAATTGACTGTCGGTTAGCGATGGGAGTAATGGCTCTTTGAAGGGAACCAAATCTTCAGGATCATTTCACCTTAAAGAGCCACTAAAATATCAATTTAATAAGCCATCTCGTCCCTAATGCGGATTGTCTGAGTGAAATTCCCAAAAAATAAAATCATCTGTATTACGTAAATGAAATATTTGTCCGAAACGCAGTCACATGATGTTGGTGCAGAAAAAAATGGTTACGTACTTTCATAAAGTTCAACATTTCAGCAAATAAATAAGTGTCAAATATCTACGTAGTTCAAGCACAATCAAAGAAAAATGGACTTGAGTTGCTTTGGAAGAAACAAAAATCTTCTTCTGCTCCATTAAATACAAAAACCTTCATTGTCACAGTACAGAAACGCATCGCGGTTCGTTTCAAACGCAGTCCATCCAAACAAACCCGCAAAAACAAACGAGACCCGGGTGGACGGGTTCCTGACGCTGCAGCCGTCATGGGGAAGCTCTGTCCTTTTATTACACGAGAAGGAAGTCATCACAACACGACGTAATCCGACACTTATTGTCCGTCTAATATCGATCCAATATCAATACCGGATCGGGACACTGTGACAGCTGACGCTCCGGCTGCGATTAAATCATTTGTTTGGCTGCGTGTCGAATAGGAACGATAAACGGTGAGGTTACAAGTTGTTTAGACGCTGACAGTGGCAGAAAGCGTCGCTACGGCAACCAGTGGACGGATGTCGTAGGGAACTTTGAGCTACACCGCAGTCAGAGCGCATCCTGTCAGTAGCAGCCGGGAAATGTTGACGTACTGCCCCCCCCCCCAAAAAAAAAAAAAATCAGAAATGAGTTTGTTGGGCTGGAATTTAGTTATGAACCATAAATGTGATTTTTGACGTTTTCTCGAAAGTACAATTACCAACCTGGTCCCCCTTGTGAGTCTTGGGTGATGTTACGCCCTCCCAAACCGGGTCTGTAAATATCTTGCTGCAGTCACCTGATATGTCCTCTTTTTCCAGAGAAATAAAAACAAAATAGACTTTTGAGTTTGTCCACTTTGCCAAAGCAGCAACAAAGACAAAGAGAATATCTCGATCTCTATTTAGATGACGGCTATTTAATACCCATTAAAACATGCAGAATCGTTAAAACATGCGGTCTTAGTTGTTATTCCTTGCTCAGTCCAGAACTGAACTGAAACAATCCCCGCCTGCAGACCGCGGCGAGGAGCGGCCCTCAGCTGGAGGTTTTGTTTAATTTCGGAAGAACTAAAGACAAAGGGAGCCCTAAGTGAACCTCTGAGAGATCCGTGTGTGTGTTTGCACAGGCGATACTGACATCTCTCTTATTACAAGTTTTTATTGTTTCTACCGCAGCTAATAGCTGAGGACTGGCCGTTCGGCGTGCACATCTGTAAGCTGATCCCGTTCATCCAGAAAGCCTCGGTGGGAATCACCGTCCTCAGCCTGTGTGCCCTCAGCATCGACCGGTGAGCACACACACACACACTCTCTATTGACCACAACCGTGGAGACATTTGAGCGACTGTGTCCGCGTCCGGATGGTTTTTAGCTACCACGCCGTGATATCGTGGAGCCGGGTGAAGGGCATTGGGATCCCCCTGTGGAAGGCCATGGAGGTGACCGTCATCTGGATGGCTGCCGTGGTGCTGGCGGTCCCCGAGGCGGTGGCGTTCGACATGATAGAGATGTCGTACAGAGGCGACAAGCTGCGCATCTGCCTGCTGCACCCGGAGCAGACCACCAGCTTCATGAAGGTATGCTTTGGGTTCATCCTGCTTGACGCGGATGAACAAGCTGCTTTTCCCTCAATACGTGTTCCAAACATTGCGGATTAACTAGCGGTGGGACTCGATTAAGGTTTTCAATCGAGTTTTTGGTTTTGTTCGTTTTAATGAACAAAACTAGCATTACTTTCCACTCAACAAACCCTTTTGCTGCTAAATTATTGAATGAATAGACATGTGAGCACAGCAACAACGATACTTACTGCAACGTATTTGACAATGTGTTCCTGCATTATTTTGCCATTAGCATTATAGTACTTCAAAATGGTCTCAAAGCAAGAACATTATCGTTCAGTGCAGTGGGAGATTCTATCGCGACAGGACGTTGACATCGTCGTTGCAGACGTCTGTGCTGTAGCTACGTGCTTAGCATTGAGATGCTACCATAGACTTGATTAACTTTGTTGATTGGCTAGCCCTTTTTAGCACAACGTTCACGCAATCCAGTCAGATTGTCTTTGCCGCAAATGCCCAGTGGGGCAAGGGAAGCATCGTCGTTTGCGGACGACTCTTGCGCGTCAGATTTTCGGGCGTACCGGAAGCACAACATAAAACGTCCCGGCCAGAACTTTTGTATGTGAAAAAGATAAAATGTGATTAATTACGCTGACATTTTAAACACGTCAAATGTCAAAATGTAGTTGACTAATTGAAATTAACGGGTGAAAAGTCCCGGCACTAATATTAGTGAGCAGCGCAGTAAATACGCCACATTTTGTAAAGTGGAATATCGACAGTGTTTGATTCACTTCCTAAATGTAATAATTGTGGGCTAAAGTGAATATCTTGGCTCAAACGCTCCTGTTCTTGATCTTTCACATCTACGGCCAGTTCCTTAAAGTCCTTCCGTCTTGAATTAAAACAAAATAAACAAACAAGCAAAAAAACAAAAACAAACACAGTGCTGCGACCGCATGGATCGATACCAGGTTCCCACGGTAAACCTCGAGTAACCTCTTGTCTTCCCACAAATGTTTGAGAGCGGCTTAGTCAAAGTCTGGACTTCAATCTAAAGCAGGCTGAAAATAAACAATTCTGCAAAGAACAGTGGGGTCAAAATTCTTCCGCAGAAGTTTTTGCGATTAATTGTCACAAAAATGATCAATGATTTTGGCCAATCGGCTTGGGTTAGGGGTACATCTGGGCAGAAGGAAGGCACTTAAAAATCCCCCAAAAAAGGTAAATAAAGAAGAGAAAGAGATAATTAGCTGATATATTTGGTCACTTATGTTGCACATTTCTCATCTTGATCTTAAACGGCCACAAAAGGAGAGTTTGGAGACAACAAATAAGAACTGCACGGACTGTACAGTTCATGAACCTCGTCCTTCACCTTCCCATCAAATCAGTCACATCGATCACGTTGGTTTTAGCGTTTGCACAGGCTCGGCGTTCAGGCTTTGGGTCTGGTGAGTAATAGCGCAAAAACATTGGAAGAGCGCTGGGAATGCGATGAGAGGTTCTGGTCAGAGCCAGCCCCGTCGCTCCGCGGGCCTCCAAGTAATCCGTATTGTAGTTAATTAGATTTTCGGTCCAGCAATAACACGAGGAGGCGACCGGCAAAGGTTATTCGTGTGCAACGCCGAGGCAAAACAGGAAGACAAATTGCTTCTGACATGGACTGTACCAGGCGCTGCGGGGATTATCTATCAGCAACTCGGATAGGGAGGAAGAAAACTCATAAAAACACGAGTGACTTCAATATTTGCAAGGGCCGCACTGACTTCTCCTTCGTAGGGAGAGCAGAACAGCTGGGATGGTTGTAAATTTGCACAAATCAGTTCAAAAATGACTCAGTTTTTTTTTTTTTTTTTTTTATTTCTGGGGCGTAGCGGTAAGGAGAGAACCTCCTGGTGTTTGCTTCCCGGCTCCAGCAGAAGCGGTTCGCGTCGGAGCTAAGAGAGCCCCGGACACTCGGTCCGTTTAATCAGGGCCTCCCTTTTGTCTTTGCCAGAAAGCAATCACAGGCTCCGACGAGGCGGCGCGGCGCTGCTGCGCGTAAATCACCCCACAGTGACGGCCTCTCGTGATCTTCGTGGCGAATTCATAATGCGGCGCAGGAAGAAGGAAATTGGAAGAAATGTCAAACATGTGACCTCTTTAAGTCGGAGGGAAAGACCCGGAGTTAAAAGTTTACAATTAAAAAAAAACAAACAAAAACGTTATATAATGAACAGACACTCGTGGTGTAGGGGAAACTTTTTGCTGTTTCTTTTCCGAACAAAGAAGGAGGATCATAATTAAAAATGTTTTTGGATCCAGCTTTGAATTATTGGAGCAAAAAAGTCAAGCATTAAAACTCTACTTTTGATCTTTTTATGCAGTTTGAGAGTCTATGAAGATCATTTATCAGCCCATTTCTCTGAGAATTATTGCATTCACAGCCTATTTCTGCATTTCATCATTTAGGCTAAATGATGAAATGATTTGTGCTTTAGTTTTAGCTGAAGCTAATTGTGTGTGTTTTTCTGCCAGCTGTACCAGAAAGTTAAAGATTGGTGGCTGTTCGGCTTCTACTTCTGCCTCCCGCTGGCCTGCACCGGGATCTTCTACACGCTCATGTCCTGCGAGATGCTCAGTCGCAAGAAAGGCATGCGGATCGCGCTCAACGACCACATGAAACAGGTGTGCAGGGAAAAAAAATAAAAAATACAGAAAGAACCTGACAGTAGAGTTCAGCCGAGCTGAAAAGGCTGGATGTTGGGGAGAGGGATCCTGCGGAGTAAAAGCGAGCAGACAGTGTCTTGCATTCAGAATCTATAACTGCGGTGAAGAGAAAAGGTGCCTTTTATCAATCTGGAAAATGACCCGGGGTTAAAATCTGAACTGTTCAGCACTTTGCCTTTAATTTGCTTTTGTAAATAATACATTTTAACAAAGTGAATGATGGCTCGTAGAACTGCTCTTTGGAACAAGGGCTTGAAGTTGTTTTGTTTTTCCATCTTTGTGGAGGCGTTATGGCACATTCGCCTGTAAACAACATCGCTTCAGCAGGAACGTGACCAACACATTTAATAGTGTCTGTTTTGACTCCAGAGCAGCGGTGTCCAAAGTGTGGCCTGGGGGCCACATGTGGCCCCTGAATGATAAAAAGTAGTCCGGAAGCTCTTGAAAAAAATTCTAGATTGGGGTATTAGTGACAGTGTGTCTATAAGGGCAGATCTATTACATCTAGTTCTATGCTTTGTGCTCTGATTGACATTATACTTTTATTTGTTTTACTTTATATTTAAAATTCCTAACTGAGCTTTCTGAACCATTTGATAGAAAGTTTGTTGCGGTTTATTTTTTATTTTTTTACACGCACGTCCAAAACAATGAGCTTTTTGTTTTTGTCAGTTTCTTTATTATTTATTTTACATTGGCTGTTATCCTCCTAAATTCACTTACTGGACAGATTAAAGTTGTTTGTGCGTGAAGAAGCCATTGGTGCATTTGAGTGAGCTGTACCTGTGCAAAGTTATCAAATAAAATTACAATTCAGTACATTTAGGTGCATGCTTAAAAAAGAAAAACGTTTCAAGTCGATGCAGCAAAGTCTTTCTGTATCGGATCGGTCGATGCTAGGCATCGGACATCGGTATCAGAAGTGAAAACAGTGGAGTCCTCTTAGTGGGGATGAAATACTTGCTGATTAGTTGATTAGTGTTGATTTATATACTTGCCAGTAAAGCAGTAAAAACACAGTTGGCATTTTTAACTTGCTCCGACTAGCTGTCAGCTTTGAGGAGTCTATATTGACAAGAAAAATGAAGACCTTCAGGGCTTTCTCGAGCAGTGAAGTCGTTCTCCGCTGAGGTTTACGTTCCTCTGTGTGCGTCTGGCGCAGCGGAGGGAAGTGGCCAAGACGGTGTTCTGCCTCGTGCTGATCTTCGCTTTCTGCTGGCTGCCGCTCCACCTCAGCCGCATTCTGAAGAAAACCGTCTACGACGAAAACGACCCCAACCGCTGCGAGCTGCTCAGGTAAGAAAACAGATGTCCGCCTCAACACCCAGAGAGCCTCACGAGCACCCATTGTTCTCCGTTTTTTTTTTTTTTTTTTGGGGGGGGGTTGGGGGGCTTCCTGGAGTCTTTACAGTAAATGCTGCCTTTTTCCTCCTCCTGTCAGCTTCCTTCTGGTGATGGATTACATCGGGATCAACATGGCCTCTCTAAACTCCTGCATTAACCCGATTGCCCTCTACTTTGTCAGCCAGAAGTTTAAAAATTGTTTCCAGGTAAGGAGGATCGCTTTGGCTTTAAACAAAGGGCACTGGATGCAGATGCACCGTTTTCCCATTTTGTCATGTTACACAGCCAACTCTGGGTGTGTAAAAAAAAAAAAAAAAAAAAAAAAAAAAAAACTTACTTTCAGGAGTATTTTTACTGTACTTTTACTTTTATTTGTGTACATCTTTTATGAAGTAGTTCCACTCTTACAAGAGTAAAATTTCTGGATTCTCTGCCCACTGTGGGTAACGGCACTGAATGAGGAACATTCAAGCCAAAAATTCACCCGACACAAACACACACCTGCAGTCTCCTGTAAGGTGTGGTAAGTTTTTTAATGGGAAAAAAAATGTTTTTTTTTTTCCTGATTTTCTTTTAAATTGTTTTCATTTTGGACTTTAAAATACCAAAATTTTCACATAACTTTATATTTCAGCCCATCTAATTATGTAATTTTTAAATATTAAACGGTTGATGTTTTGATCACTCATTTAATATCATTGAGTAACTTTATTATATAACACTTTTTTTTTCTCTTGAGTAATTTCCTGGACGGCTACTTTTGACTTTTACTTGAGTAAAAATATGTTGCGGTAGTGCTACCCGTCCCACATCTGTATAAAACCTAAGATTTTGCAAGTTAAAATCTGAAAAGTGTGGTGTGCATTTGTATTCAGCCCCCCTTGACTCAACATCAGTATTAGGAATTTATGGCGACAATAATAAATCAAAGAAGAGGACTTTATCACGATAAATGATGCAATACGATACACATTATAAATCATGCTGCAGTTTGTGGTTGTGTGAGAAAATGTTAAGAACAGAGGCTGGCAGAGCAGTCAAGTAAAGGTAAACTTTTACTTTTACTGAAGTAAAAGTAAAAAGTAGCCGTCCAAGAAATTACTCAAGAGTAAAAAAAAAGAGCCTACTCAGTTACTGAGTAACTGATCAAATTATCAGTTGTCAAATAGTTAAAAATGTCATCATCAGATGGCCTGAAATATAAAGTTATTTCTAACTTTATAAATAGTGAATTTGATAAATTTATAAATTTGATATTTTAAAATATCAAAATCTTGAAAATTTTGATATTTTAAAGATCAACATGAAAATAATTCACATAAATAACATGATTACAAAACAATCAGAGAAAAGAGAGATTTTTCTAAATGAACTTGTCTCGATGTAAAACAGATGAAACTTCAACAAAAACTGCCGGCGTGTGTCGGCGTCTGGTGAATTTTTGGTTAAAACGAGCTCGTTCCTCATTCGGTGAAGGCACTCGCAGTGGATCGACCAGCCAGAAATTTTACTCAAGAGTAGCGATGCGTCATAATAAAGTTACTCAAGTAAAAAGGACAGTGTAGTAAAACTACTCCTAAAAGTACATTTTTTTCCAAAAATGTACTCAAGTAAATGAACCTGGTTAGTAGCCAACTCTGTGAAAACGTCTATGAAGCACAATGCGCTTACTGACAGCTCTCGTTTTTGCCTCGTAGTCCTGCCTGTGCTGCTGGTGCTACAGGACGTCTCCTCTGGACGACCGCTGCTCCGGAGGACGCTGGAAGGGATCTTGCCATGGCAACGGACTGGACCGCACCAGCTCCCGCTCCAGTCAGAAGTACACAAGCTCTTCATAGACACACCACAAACACACTCTCTCTCTCTCTCTCTCTCTCGCCGCGCTCTCCAACCAAACCGGACCAATATTCCCCATCTGCTTTCCCACCCGGAGAAACATTGCCAACACACACACCATCACTTTGGAGTCAGGAGTGGGATAAGGAGGAGCCCGGCTCGGTGATCAGCCCAAAGCTGGAGAATGAAACTACAGGATTGTCACCTGTTCAAGCCGTTATAACTCACGCCACCAACCAATGCTACGTGAATGTCTTCCAGGATACAAAGCCTCTCAGTGGACCAGGTTGAGTAGAGTTAGATTAAGCCACTTGTAAATGTGTGTACAGGGTTATTTACATGTAGAATACAGACTTTAGCCTAGATTTAGCTGCAGTGCTTGGAGTATGAACGAGCGCTGATCAATCGGCCCTACCGGTGACGCTGTAATGCCTCGTAGGGGAAACCGTGACGCAGAGTCCTTTGAGACTCAAAGGACCGGAGCCTTTCAGAGTCTCCGCACCTCCGAGGCACCGCCGAGACATCAAAGACCAGAGCGCCGCCTTATCTGGCAAAAGACGCAGTCCGTGCTCAAAGTTCGCGGAATCTCCCGGCAAGAAAAAGAGAAAAAAAAGGAAACGGGGGCCCTTACTGTGAGTCTCCCAGTCATGTGGAGAGTGGCTTGGCAGAAATCCCTTTATCTGCGCTTTCAGTCACAAGAAGGGCTGCTGTCGTCCAGGAAAACGAGAAAAACACCATATGATCCTCATCATGCGTCGCGTATGACAATGTAGCTCCTATTTTTCTGTGAATGTAGCACGAGGAACATGAAAGGCTTTTGTAAGCCCTCCGCCCAGCGAGGCGTCGGCTTCGCCTTCTCCAGGCCTTTCACCTCAGTCAGGCTAAGCTGCCGACGCAAAGACATGCCTGTTGCTGGAACTTAACTTATGTTGCGCTATTTAAAAGATTTAAGAAATGAAAGTGTAGACAGCTGACTGGACGTTTTAAGAGATTCTTGAACTGCATTGTGGTCATAAAAGCACCAAATATTTTCCCACCGTCGCCCTCGCAGCAGGAGGATTCTGGGAAAACTTTGGCCTTTTTTATTTTTTAAAGACATGATTGCTGACTTTGTCATCCATCTTTGAATCTGGAAATCCTTCATTTACACGGTTGAAACCAGGTATTTGGATATAGTCTTTATTATTGTCATTTCTATACAGTGTATATAAATAAGGAGTAACTTTTTTTTATTATTTCTCACCGCCTCACATTAAACCAGATTAAACATTTCCTGCTTTAGGTCAGTTAGGATAAACAAAATGATTTCTATCTGATAAATGCCAAAACTTTTTAAGGATTTTTTTTTTTTTTTTACTTTCCTCAAACTTGGACGTTTGCATACATTTGTTCACTTCAAAACGTCGACTTTGTTGTCTGTATGAATAGTTATAAGTGAAATAATCTACCAGTAGAACATAACATTTTTAACATAAGTAGAAATGTCTTGTTCCACTGGCAGATTATTCCACTAAAAACTAGAACTTTTTCATCAATATTAACATATATTCAACTTAAGATAAGCTTCTATATCTTGCTGAAAAGTTACTTGCCAGCTAGTTTTGGGTTCTTTAAATTGTACTAAGATATTTGCTCTAGAAACTGGACCACAAATACGTGGCAACATTTTGTGTTTTTGTGGTGAAAACTTCTGAAGTAATTTTTAAAAAACTAACAGAAATGTAATTGTTTTAGTATTTAGTAAACAGAAATAATTTAGGAAATCCAAACTGACATCAAACAGGAAATGTTTAATCGTCAGACATTAAAAAAGGCTCTGTCTCTTCTTATGGGTTCTAAATATTTGGTTTCAATTGTTTATATGCATTTTACAGTTTTAACAAGATATATTGAAAACATTACATTAATCAAGTTGTGGGGTTTTTTTTTTTCAGTTTTTTCAAAAACATTTTATCGCTGTGTTTCTAAGAAACGTATTAAATTATGCATTTAATGACACTCTTGGTTTGTTTTATAAGTAGAGCTGATATATTCCCATGTTTGTTGTTGGACGTGTTTTCTTTACCCTTTATAAAGTCTTTTTATTTTTTGCATCATAGTTAAATCAGTAGCTGAATGTGATTCATGAAACTTTTTATATCTGCTTGTAGCCACATGTGAATGAAACCCAGTGAAGGAGACTCAGAGTAGCTTTGCTAGCGTCTTTACTGAGCGATGTGTGAGGTTGGACATGAAAATATATGTGAATATTGTAAAGGCCTTGGTCATTTAAAGACATTTATACAGTACTATTTTGTTAAGGGTATACATTAATAAATAGTATTTTATACTGTGTGTTGTTTGACTTATTTACAGTGGCTTTCACACAACGGCTACCTAAAAGGACGCGGCGGCCTTTGAGAATTTAACAGGAAAACGACCGAGAGGCTAAAGGTAGCTCTGCGGTATCAACAGAGCTATGATGGAGAATCAGTTTCCAAGACAACTATTGGTTGTTCACTTCATTAATCTGGCTTTTATAGGCGAGTGGCAAGAAGAAAGCCATAAGACGTTCTCTTTGTATTTTCTTGGGGACACAAGCTTGCTTGAGGCTGCAGAAGATTTGAGGATGTTTTCATACCTGATAGCAGGTCCTGCGGCGTGGGTGGGCCTTAGGGGGCATTGCCCACCCACAGAGTCAGCTGTGCAGCCACGCTGGACTGGAAGCTGTTTGTTTTTACCTTAGTCGCCAACTCTCTGTTATTCCTATATCAATTTGACACAGTAGGACGTTTCGCACTTTCCATATCTGTGCCCAATGTCACTTTTTTCAGCAGTTGCAATCGTTTATTACGTTGTTAACGTGTTGTAACCTGTTTTTCCGAGCCGCCTTTAAACGCAGCATGAGCACTAAGATGCTCGCGCTGGGTTTACGCCTGTGCAGCAGCAAAGGAGACCTGCGCAGGTGTGTGTTAGAATCATGGCAGCAAACCAGCAAAACGCAAAGAACTTTGCAGTTTTTTCCCCCCAAACTAACCGGCTGAGTTGAGTAACCCTGTTAAATGCAGGTAATGTTAGCTAACAGATGACCAGCTAGTACCAGTACAGCACGTTAAGCTTGTTAGCTAGTAGCCTGTAGGCTAATGTTGTCCATGTTCAGCTGCGTAGATTCATTTTGCCCCCCTGTTAAACTCGTCTGGAGCCGGGGCTGCCTGATAGTGCGGTAGACTCGGTTCGATTGGGGATCGAAATAACAAAATTTCCAGTACTGCACTGTGTGAAACGAACCCTTAGAAAAACCTGTTCCCCTCATCGCCTGTGGTGGCACTGGACTAAGAACCGCTGAAGAAAAAAACTCCTGAAGAAGACACTGAGTGGAACTTCCTTCTTCACGAAACGTAAACAAAATGGAGTAGCATCAGGTTTTAACGGCTGAAGAATTTTTTATCTTTGCTAAAAGACCATGAGCCATTTCTCCCACTAATGCTAGACTCTGGAGTTGGTGTAGGTTGTATTTACCCAGAATGCCCTGAGCTGTAATCCAGTCTGCTAGGCGTTCACACATCCGCATTTGAACAGCACCGGAGTTCACTTCAACCGAACCGAGCTCTAGGGCTTTAAGGGGACCAAAGTTCACTTTGTTGGTGTGAGTCCGTCTTAAGACGAGGAAGTAGGTTCATGTACAATAACTATCTTTACAGCCAGACCAATGATGAAAGATGAAAGCATGTTGATGTTTCATAGTGGCCTTCTCAAAGTCCAAACAAAAATACATCCTACAGTGTGAGGCAAAATTTAAACGCTTCAGTTCTTTTTCCAATCTGACAGAGATCTGGCTTTTTGTTTCGTTCACTGTCCAGAATGAGCAAACAGTAGATGATACTCAGAAAGGCTTGCTAGCTGTTGTTCTTGTGGTTTTGCAAAACATTGAATCAACAGTTGTACAACTGTGCACCACTTGTTTTATTTTGTTCCACTTTTTAATCATTTACTGCTTTGCGGTGGACTGTCACAAGAAATGACAAGGTGTCATTTTTAATGATTTAAAGATGAAATCTCTTGGCTAAAGAAACCCACTACGAAATATTTTAGAAAGCAGTTAGAACAAATCACAATACCGCATTTGGTTTGGTATTTGAGTAACATGATGGACTAGATATTCAACATGGATCCCATTTTCCATTGTCTTACTAAAGTAGTTTTAGTGACAGGAGCGGTGACCTCTTGCTATTGTCACGTCTGCCATTAACAGCCTGTAATGGGCTCCATGTTTCTTTCATTTGAAGGGAAAGTTACATTTGGTTCCCATATATTTTCATGAATCATCCGAGAAAAACGTCCAATCGTCCTACATCTCCTGGGTGTAAAATTATTTTGCATGACAAGCACACATCATATTCCATGGAGTGAATTCCAAGAAGAAGCTTGTGTGAAGAGAGAATCCAAGATTAAATCTAAAACAAAAATCATCTACATGAGATCAAATTACAAATTAGGGGTTCTGTGTTTTCTCCTTCGCTTCCTGGAAACCAACACAAGTAGTTTTATACATCAGGTGCAGTTTTATTCCTTCGTTTTTCTCCCAACTAAAAGCCGCTGTTGAAGCTCGACATTTAGCGATGACAGAAAACAGATTTTTTTTTTTTTTTTGTGGGTTCCTGGGAGTATCTGAAAAATCCCACACAACTGGATGTGGACCATAAATTACCCTGAGGTCAAATAAGGTCGCATTAATCAGAGAAGAAACAAAACGTAAAGACAAGAGGAAACACTGGAACACAATGTGTTTCGAATAAGTCGAAACATGGACCTTTATTCCGCTTGCACTAAATCTTGAAATTTGTGACACCAAAAAAAAAAAAAAAAAAAAAGAAAAAAGCCACTTCACGTAGAGATCTGAACCCTGCTTTGGTGCCGTTCCATGAACAGGCGTCGATATAAATCTTGTTCCAGTCCCAGACCGATTGGGGTTGTTTTGAAATTGGGACAAGTTTAAGAATTTCATTTCCTCGTCCACGTCTGGCACATTTAACTGCAAACTCCCTTCAGGATCAGTAAGATTTTATTATTTTTGAAAACCAAACGCTGGCTTTTTGAGTCCTGTCATCACATGCGCCTGGAGTCTGTAACCGACTCCAGGCTCCCGATAGCAACAAAAACAAACCGAAAAAATAACCTATTAAAACCAAAGACCTATTCTCTAACATAAACCAGAATTCATTTCTGATCAGCGCCAACCACTACCTGCTGTGTACTGAACAACTGCTTTTAAAAAGAAAAAATGGCCTTGATAGCAGCATGCACATCTGCCAGAAACATAAATACAGTTGAAACCAGATGTGTACATGAGCCAATCACTGTACAGGATCACTTAAGTTATTTCTCTTTGCAGCATGACGAGGAAGAAAACAGTTTTACAACATGACATTCAGACGCTTCAATACATTTCCTTTAACTGTATGACTTGGTTCAAATATTCTAAGTAAAGTTTCAAATTCTGGCCCGTTCCTGTTGGAACTGGAGTAGTTTTGGTAAGCTAGCTTCTCAGTTTTTATTGTTTTGTTTAGTTTTAACTAAAGCTTCATGCGCCGTTCTGTTTTTACAGTTTATGGTGAAGCGCCTTGATAGATTTCTTTTTGTAAAGTGCTTTAAAAATACGTTGTTTACTTAAGAGTAGGGCTTAGTGATAGTCACTTCAAGAACTGTCTCTTTCCTTATTTGCTGATATATTGGCACAGTGAGAAAAGGTAGTAATCTTAGTGCAGAAAAAAAACATCTGATTGTGAAGTAAGTTTTTTTTTTAGCATTACTCTGGAGGGGGGAAAAAGAAAAAGAAAAAAAAAGACGTCTCTCAAAGTCTTCCAAAAGGATTTTTTCATATTAAACACTTAATCATTAACGAACCTTGATGGGATCTGAAGACAAACTGAACGTTAAACGATCAGTTTCCCACCGTTCCAGCTGTTTACGTGAAGCTTTCCAGCTCTGGCTCCTGCTTCGTTACCTGACAGACATAATGATATTGATCTATTCACGTGGTTCTGACAGAAAAACACTTTATTTCTCTAAAATTTCAACTCCTGTAAAATCTTCCAGCACCCATTTATTTTGTTAAACGAGTCGTCTTTTCTTTTTTGAAACATTCTGAACATGTGATGCGATTACCCTCGACCAACTTCAAGCTTATTATTCACACTGTTTTTCCCCTCCTCCCTCATTTGACCTGCTGTCCCTCCAGCTCAGTTTGAAGTGCCTGGCACCGCATTCCTCCGCTAATAAGGACATATCAGCTTCCTCACTCCGGTCAGGGGATTCAGACGTTCAAATCCGAGCGCCTTTCAAAAACACCGTTTTTGCACAAGTCGTGACGTGAAACGTCCCAGAACGAGTCCGACGGACGAGTGTAGGAAGGAAATCTCTCGTAGGCCAGTTTTTATCATTTCAAGAGTTTTTACTCGCCAGCCAGGCAGCGTGGGAACGAAAAGCAACATTGATACGTGTTTATCGCACGTTATGAATCCCTTACGTTTAAAAAACAAAACAAAAAAAAACTGTACAAGTATTTAAGACATGAAAACTTCCCGGACTTCAGAAGAGCGAAGGAGTTGAGTGAAGTTGAATCTTTGAGGTTTCCATTGCGATGTTCATTCCATAGGTTGCTCCTGGCCTTCTTTAAACTCAGCAACTCTCGCCTGTAATGCAAGAAAAACAACAAGTGGTTACTGAACCCTGAAGACGACCAACCTGTCTCGCTTTCCTAAGCCTGAATACGACCACATTTTGAAAAAAATAAAAAAATAAACACAAAGTTTGGCATCATACACACCCAATCTATATATTAGAATATTAAAAAGCTCATTTATTGTGAAGTGAAACACATACAAATTCGTTACACACACTGACGGGTATTTAAAAGCCTTTATTTCTGTTAATTGTGGTGATTTTCCACTTACAGTTAGTGACATTTGAATATTAGATCCAGGGTTCCCACTGGTATTTAGAAAAAAAATTCCATGACTTTTCCATGACTCTCCATGACCTTCAATATAATTTTCCATGACCCACATACAACAGGTTCATAAAGAAAAGTGTATGACTGAAAGACTAACCCCACCAAGTTGAACTATAGCGAACATGTAAAAGTGCAGAGCAGAGAGATAGGGAGGAACATAAATGACAAAAATGAGAAACTGAAGACCGCAGACAGATAAGAACTGAAAAATGTCACTGAGGAATCATACACTGCCTGGCCAAAATAAAAGTCGCCACCTGGTTTTAACTAAGCAAATTGGTACAAGCCTCCTATGGATCTAGCAACATTGTGTGCCCAAAGAATGAGGTCTGCTGACTACCTGAATATACTGAATGACCAGGTTATTCCATCAATGGATTTTGTCTTCCCAAATGGAACGGGCATATTCCAAGATGACAATGCCAGGATTCATCGGGCTCAAATTGTGAAAGAGTGGTTCAGGGAGCATGAGACATC